>JAIPRN010001156.1:17437-45891 GCA_025469175.1 Geopemphigus sp. TES_GeoC_2020
GGGGCGGGGGTTTTTTTTTTTTTTTTTGACTGGTTGTGACGCGTTTTCGCGTCCGTTTTTTTTTTTATCACGAAGAGCGAACGAGACCCGGAGCCGTTTGTCGTTTACCCGAAATTCCGACCGACCGACGCGAACTAACAGCCCTCTCCCGCTCGGCTCTAGCTACGAACCACGTACGTTTAACGTACGATTTTACGAACGACCTAAACCGCTCGCCCATTTCCGTCTCGTAAAATACGTTTTTCGTGTTCGCCGAGCATTCGCCGGTAATATCGTTTCCGCATGATGATCGTGTGTAAAAACAACGCCCCTGTTCGCGGATAAAAAAAATTCAAACGTATTTGTTAACGAACGACCGGGGGGGGGGTTTTCTCCCAATTCTCTCGCGTAGTAACTATCGTTAACGTTTTGAAAATGTTATTATTTCTCGCCCTAGCAAACCGACAAGTCCTTCGCGGACGGCGTCCGCATATCGAATCTAAAACGTCGTCAACGATTACCGCCGGCTCGGTCCGTTATTAACGCGCGCGGCCGTTGACCAGACGGAGTTCCATTACGGATTCGTCCCCGCGTAGAGTTTCGCGCCGAGTACGGCGAAAGTAAACGCGTAATGGTTTGTACGGGCGGCGACTTGTTTAGGCTAGTGTATATATGCTATACGCGTGCTGCTGGAACGCGCGAGGTCGCGTCGTAATCTCGCGTTTCCCCGGCCAACTTCTCGAACCGAACGGTCGTTTTTTTATTTTCATTATTCGTTTCGTTCGTGCACACGCGTAACAACGCGTGCCACCCGTCCGGTCTCTGAAATTGCGCGTTGAACCGACGGCCAAAACACCGAAACAAAAAAACAAAACGGGTATCGTCCGAAATCGCTTCGGAACGAATAGCGCGGACATCGTCGTGGAGACGGACTAGCGCGCGGCAGCCGACGCCGGTCACGGGATGTGTGTTTCGAAAACAAAACTACGGCGGACAACGGTCCCGGAGATCGTCCACCGGACGGGGGCAATTCGACGCGGTGGCGGCGGACACGCGCACTTCATTTTCGACGTCGTATCGGGTGGCCCTGGCCGGCCGGCGTAATAATACGCGCGCGTATTCGTCGGGTCGCCGTAGTTAGAACAGACGACGGAATAACGATAATATACAGACGGTCGGAGCCGATGACGAGAGATCGAATTCTACCGACGTATTCGAGAAACGATCCGAGTGAAAATAATAATGCGCGCGCGTATCAAATTTCTCACGGTCGACGGGGACGACCGCTGGTCACTCGTAAACGAATTCCCCTCGCCTCCCCACTAGAGAGAGAGAAAGAGTATTCCGGCACGCGTCGTTATTATTTTATTTACGGGCGCTCCCGATACGCGTCCCGGCCGTCCGCGTTCGAAATTACTGTTGTCACGCGCCCGCCTTTGCGGCGCTTTCGACGGCCATCGGCGTATCGTGTGAACGTTATAACGAAAACCGCTCCGACGACGTCGACGAGTTTTCGCGACGAAATCGGCGCCGCGAACGCCACGTTTCTCGCGCCGTTCGCGTAAACGGTTACGAACACCGGAAAATTACGGAATCACGCGGTCCGGTTCGGAACGAGTAAAACCTTTTTGCGGACGGTTCCGTAGTTGGCCCGATACGAAAAATTCGAATATTCCTCGAGAGCCCCGCGGCATCTCTTTAGACGAACAAAAAAAAATCGTCCCGTCTGTCTGTCCCCCGGGCGAGCCGTTCGTAAACGTTGTTGCCGCCGAATTCGCTGCGCCTTCGCGGTGTGGATGGAATTCGTTTGAAAATTATCGATCAAATTGGCCTAACCGTTTTTTAGCCGTTCCCGTATCGGTTCGCGCGTGTCCATAGTATTAAACTATATTAATCGCGCCGCGTAGTAAAATATCGTCGGTCAGACGACGGCGCGGAGTGGAATAATATTCGCGCGGGAAATTCGTTGGCGTGTACGAACCACTCGTGGCGTGTTTTACGGTCGACGTAACGCGATATAATAGGTAACGAGAGTAAAACGAATTCCGCGTTCCTTCGGTGTTTCTTTTAATAAGCGTAATTAATACGCGGTCAACGACCGATAATAACGATTATACACGATGGATATAATAATAGAGCGGATTATTCGTACTACGCGGTTATAATACGGTTAGAATGGCGTAAACCGTATTAGATATGAACCATAATCGCTGTCCTACGACGCTCGGTTCGTTCGTCGGCCGTGGGGTAATAACACGCGTGCCCGTACGGAATAATATCGTCGATATAAAATTACAACGGGCGCCGAACTCGAGGCGCGCGAAATTATCGGGAAATTCGGGCGCCGCGGAGACGGGCCGGTCGGTCGTCTCCGACACGCGGTAAAAAAAAAAAAAAAACGTTCGTTTTTAACGGCCGCGTAATTACGGACGTCGCCTCTTTCCAATAGGTTACCGATAAAATCGGGTACGCGGGAATCGATCGGTTTTCATTTGTCCGTGGCGGAGGAAGAGAACGCGATAATATTACCACCGGAATCGGCGCGTTCCGTCGGCGATTCATTTTCGCTACGATAACTACTACGCGCGTCGTCCCGTAGGTTTCCGACGGGTACGTTCCGTAATTATCGTCGTACCGGACGGTTCGGCGGTTAAAAACGACCGGAGATATTCGCGTACGGGAACGTAAGTGTCGTCGGAAGCGAAATCTCGGCGTTGGAATTATTTTACCGCCGTCGTCGACGTTGCGAATATGGGTCGAGCGATATACGCACGTCCCTACCGGTAAATTCCGGTAACTCGATATAGTGTTAATCATTCGAAGCCGTACGCGCGCGCGCGCGGTCAACCAATTGATGAAACGACGACGTGGACGACGTTTACAGGCCGCCAACGGGAATACCGCGCGATACGGCGGTACAGTTTATTATCGTTTATTTTACACGACCTTCTCGTCCGCGGTCTCCGATTCGGCGATTTCCGTCGTATCGTATCGCTATCGTACCGCTACGGCCGAAAAGTGAAAACGCACCGCGTCCCCGCCGATACAACGGTTTCGCCCGTCGGCCAATCCTCGTCAGTGGGCAGCGCGGACGGCCGATTTTCCGCCACGTTATTATCGCTACTACTCGCCGGACGGTACGCGACTTTCTAGCCCGTATTACATTCGTTCCGGCGCGACGAACGCGGCGGCAATAATACGCGTGCCCGTTCGAATTTCACCGACTTCCGCGCGGGCTTCAGAACGTGCTACGGTGTACACGACACGGCCGGAAACCAAACACGAATTGGTTGGACGGACGAGTGTTACCGTCCCGGGATTCTATTTATTTTTTATTTTTTTCGTTCGACGAAACCCCAAAAAAGGCGCGTCGACGGCACCGTTTACGTAACGACGAACGCCGTGCCTCGGCCGGCGGCGGCGCGTACAGTAAATTTGTGTCGGCGAAAAACGAAATCGCGCGGAAACCGTTTTTTTTTTTATTCCTTTTCTGTTCGGTCGCCAACGAACGTCGTGTCGCGGTCGAAAACCGCTATCGTAAACCGGACGAGAAACGTCGGCGATACTCGTTCGGAAACCAACGCGCGTACGGAATAATCGAACGATATTCGTTTTCCCGTCGTTCGCCAAAAGGTCGGCGTTTGGACCGAGAACGTCTCAAAAATACGATATATACGCGTACCGGCGACTACGTACGGTATCATTGGACCCGGCGAGTACCGAAAAATAGGGTTTTTTAAAAAGTAAATATTACGTGTGGTACGGTCGTAAACACGATCGTTACGTCGGTTTTTTCGTTCTCGAAAACTCCGTTTCGTGTTTACGACGACGTTTCGTAAACCGAACGCGGCATTATTACTATCGTCGCTTAAGAAATACACCGCCGCCGGGACATTGTCGGAACGGTCGAAATTACCGTTTTTTTTTTTCGAAAAATTCTCGTCACGAGGACGTTTGGCGAAATTGGATCCCCCCCACCCGATACGAAAATATATACGGAACGACCAAAGTCCGACGGATACGCGGCGTATTTAAATAGCGCGCGTTCGCGTCCCGGGAGGAAAATGATTCGAACGATTTTCGTTTACGTCGCTGGTATCGTCTGAACGGTATCGTTGTTTCTGGCGCGCGCCCATTACGATTATTATTCGGTAACGGCGGCCGTCGCGGAACGTTCGCGTATATAATCTATCACCGTAGCTAAGAAATCGGTGAACGTTCCAGTTACGAACGTTCGTTTCATTTTTTCGTCGGCTAACGCGTTACACCGAAATCTCAACGAAACGCGTGTGTGTACAATTTATACTACGTAACGTTCGCCTAAACCACTAAATATATATATATACATACCGCGCGTTCCAATTAACGCGAACAACACGGGCGTGATATATAAATGGACACGATCGGCGAAGTGGGTCTCCACTAATTAAACGCTCGAAACCGTACGTTCGCGGTAATTAGGCGGGAAAAGGAACGTTAATTTCCGCGGCGACCTAATAAAACGTAAACGCGAAACCCGTTACGTACGAATGGGCAGAAACGAACCGGATTTTCGAATTTTTCGTTCGCGACGCGTAAACGACGACGACCTTTTTACGCGGCCCGGTTCGCACTCGATAACGACCCGTCGACGAGCACGGTAACATCGCCCGTTTTCGAAATCGGCGCGCGTAAGTTCTCGGCGGAATCCGATAGATAAACGCGCGCCCGAAAATTCTTCGCGGTACAACAATGTCCGGTCGACCTATACGCGAAACGCCCGTACAGTCCCGTTGTAATTATAATACGTAGCGCGCGCGGTTAATAACAATCTCGGGGACGTATTGCGACGTTCAGTAGGCGGCGTGGGATTTTTACCACGGACGGGTGCGTCGATACACGCCGTGTAGACCGAGCGCGGTCGATTTTTAGTTTCCGTTAGTCACGAGCCAGATGTTGATCACCTGCCTCCGGTCCGCGCTTGAAAACCCGAACCGTGCGTATACGCGCACTTGTCTCGCCGGGCACCGTCTTCGTGATATTCTTAGATCGTCCGTATACGTACGCCTATATATATATATACACCACACGACAAAACCAACACTCGTCCTACACGGTCGCCGAACAGATTCCGTCGCGGCGTACCCGCGTGGTCCGACCGCGTAGGTTGTTTTACTCCCCTGCCGCCGCCGTTCGTTTTTCGCGCGCGTCTTTTCCGTTTTCAGAAATAATTTCGCGCCGTCGACCGACGGTGACGATTACGCGAAATTCAACAAAGTCTAGTGACGAAATACGCGAATTTCGTATCGTAATTGCCGTCGGGAACGTACGTAGGAGAGTTTATAGGGAACAGGTTAGCCTCTAGCCGGTACGCGGCGAATAAACGTTACAAGTGGAAGGAGGGGAGCGGGGCCGCGATAGGATTGACCGGGGAGCGCATTATTATGGCGAAAACGTAATGTGGAAAAGCTGAACCGTTCCATTCCGATACGATTTTATCCGTTCCCACCCCTATCGTATTTCGCGCGACCACGTGGACGACAATATAGCGTGTGTGCGTATTGAAGTACGACCGCGGGAGTGTTCGAGGCGTTCGATTTTCGGATTTTCGTCGATGTTTTTTTTACACTAATCGTCTACATTGCGTATCGGTTGGAAAACCAAACGACAAGACAATTGGTTACCGATTAACACGGTACGTTCAACGACTCGGCGGCCGTTAAAGTCGAAACGAAATCCGAATTATCGACGACCCGGTGACGATAACGTATATTAACCGTAAAACCAAAAAAAATGTACCGAACAAATATGTTCCAACGTCGTTCTATATCCCGGCGTAGTATAATTACTATTATACCTCGGTACGTACTCTAACCGTGTCCGTCAAAAACATTTGCGTAAATAACAACTACGCGGGCGACGTTCGTTTTCGAGGCCGAAAATTATTCCGGGACGTTTTCTTTCGCCCGGACGTCCGTTTTTCTTTTGTTGTTCGTCGCTCCAACGGACCTATTTGTGTGGTCGCGGCCCGACGGTAGCGAGAAATAGACGCAAAGGACGTGTTCGCCGAACATTATCACCGCGTACGGGTTATGTTAGATTATCGAAACGACTGTTTACGCGATCATATTCCGGTCAAGGAGATTACGAAAGCGCTCGGCGAAACGACCGGGCCGCGTCGGTTCCGGCCGACAGACGTACACGTACGAGACAATCCCCCCGCCACCCCCCCCCATGGACACACGGCCGCCGTTAATAACGACGTAATCGTATACGGCGGCCGATAACGCGATTTCGTAATATTCGCCGGGATATTCGTACTTGCGTGCGTCCGGGAAAATTGGCCCGCGATCGCAGAGGGTTGGGACGGTATTCGGCGATACCGAACGCTCAGGATTATTTGTTCAAGTACGTGCCCGTTTTGCTAGGACCGTGCGAACGTTCGGGCAAACGACGGACGCTGAGGAGAACAGTGGCGGCGGCCCGGGGACGGCACCGGACATGGACGGTCGTTTCTATCAGACGGTGACCGCCGTGCCGGCGATTGTTCTGGAGGAGAATCCCAAAGCGGCCGACGTCAAAAGAAGTGCGTATTATTTGTACCGCCCAATAAACGTGCGTATAATTGGTCGAAACGAAAACGATCGCGTTCGAATAAACGTAAATTCCGAGCCGGTCACGACGTACACTCGTTAAAAACTCGGGAATACGTAACCTACTACGTAATTCCCGCGAATTAGAAAAACGTACGCGTTTTTCGCTCGTCCCCTAAATTCGCCGTTCCCGATATATACATCGATCGCTCGTCCCCGCCGCGTGTTTTTCATACCATCGCCAACGGCGATCGACACACCGAGTCGGGCCCGAGACGTTTGTTTTTTCGTCGAGAATTTCGACGCGAACGACGTACGTAATGCGACGGATTTCGGCGGATTTTACGGCGGTTTTCGCGGCGCGTTCTTTCGTTACGTTTTTTTTCTTTTTACCTATATTTTCGTAACAACAGTTCGAACAGAAACCGTCAAACGTTACCGTTCACCGGGCTCGGTTGTGTACACACGGAGTGGACGCGACGATCGAATTCGACCGTTTTTCGTTCGTTCGTTACCGACGACGCGGGTGGTAATCGCCGTGAAAAAAACGAAATTCCCGGCCCGAACGTCGGTTAGGTTATAGTCGAACCCGATCCCGGGGTGGCGAATATTCGCGCGACCGCGACTGGCTCGATTATCGACGGCGGATCGTGTCCGACGACTGGCACCGTCGGCATCGTGCCACGCTCCGGCCGGGACCTCGAAACATTCCGGTTTCGTGCGGAATTTCGTCCCGACCGCGGTGTGTACGCGCGTCTAGCTTTACGGGCGTCGTGGAGTAGTAGTAGTAGTAGTAGTACGGGTTGTCCGTTCCGACCGGTGGACGGTTATAGGTGTACTATATATAGTCGCGTGTATTCGGCCCGAAGGACGGAGAACGACGCGTTTCGACGTAATCTGAAATAAACAATTTTCACAATTGACGTAGATTAACGGGGCTCCGGTTTTCCGCCCCGCGCGAATACACCTGTGCTCCGAGAACGTTTCGATATTTGCCGGACGTGTTTTTCGGTGATGGGGAGAAAACGAGAAAGATTAGAAACAACGCGTGGGATGTTAACCGTCTTATTGGGCGAAAGCGAACGGACGAATCGCGATCGGTGTCGTAGCCTACGTCCGTCCCGTGTCCGGCGCAAATATTTGTCCATATTACTTACGCCGTCAAATCGCCTCTATAGACCGGGCGCGTTCGCGAACGGTGAATAACGTTTAATAATACGCCCGAGGGAGAATTTCGTGGCGCGAGAAATGAGCGGGCGGTCGAAAAAAGGCGCGTAAAACTACTCGGTAACGAAGCGCGCCAACACGAAACGGGAACTTAATCGCAATTTCGTTCCCACGACGGCCCGTCAAAACGTCTCGTAAACACGTTCGCTCGCTAACCCCTCGACGATCCATGTTCGCCGGAATTCTCCGATCGTACGGTCCCTACCGAAATACGTCGCGTTGTCTTCGCGAGGCTAACATTTCGTAAAACCTACGGCGTACGTGTATTTTCGTCTACGCCGGGAACGTTCCCGAACGAAATTTCCGCGGCGAACAAATGGCCCGGACGAATTATACACGTCCAACGGTAAGTCCAACACGCGTACAACGAAACGTTTCGTCGGTTCAGTAACGTCCCGTCCGTGTTTTTGCTCTGTCAACACGCGAAACGTTCGGCGGTTGGTTTTCGAAAACTGTACGGAGCCCCCGGCGTCCTTACGTTCGTTAAGCTCTTCCGCCAGAACGCACCGAACGACAAAGCCGACGTCGTTTCCTGAACAGCCCTGCCCGCTTTGTTCGTGGCCATTCTCGGCCGTCTTCGAACCGTTTCCGCCGTACATGGGACACAAGTTAATTTTCGTACGTAAAATCGTTCGTACGATAAAAATAACCGGAGACCGAACCGAGCCGATGATAGTATACACGTTGTACACTTTGTACTATAGAGAAGTTGTTTATATTCGCCACGGACGTTTTGTTGGGAAACTTTTCGGACGTACCGCGCGCGACAATTTCGAACGAGAAACGGAATAAACGCGCGTCGATCGGTGCGATTGATCCGATTTTGCGGAACGATTAGAAAGTGTAACGACGAACGTAACGACAACGGGTCGGTGAATCCGAATAATCGTCGACGAAAATTGCGTAACCGACGCGCGAGAGTAAAAAACCTCCTCCCCCCCCCCGTAATTAATTTCCCCGGTACGGTTTTTTAACGCCGTTTCGCAACGTGTTCGGTCGCGCGCGCCCTTTCCCCCTCTTTTATCCGTTACAAATTTAACGCCACGCTATACAGACAAATAACGCGAATCGTTCGCTACGCGTACATTTTACACGCGCGCACCAAATCCCGACGCGCCGCTCGTCCCGGGACGATCGCTCGTATTATAAAGGTTCCCCGCCACCGTCCGGCGGTACATTTTTCAACGTCTTTGTTACTATCCCGCTCGATCGCGTACCAAACGCGCGGGTTTCCCCGTGTCCGCGGCCAACCGACCGGCGACTTTTTGACGGAAAAGTTGTTCTAACGTGGTCCCGTACGAGTTTACCGTTTACGGTATTCGCGTAACGTTCGTTGCCGACTACACTCGCTCGGTCCAAGTCCACCGGGTGTGCTGTCGACGTTTTAGCGCGACAGCTGTAACTTTCACGATCGATAGCCGACCACCGCGGTTAGGTACGCCTCGTATTGCGTACCGATTGCCGTTCGGAAATTGTTCTTCGAGACGAAACCGAACGGAATGATTCGTCGGCCGATTACGACACGCGTGTCCTCCACGGACGATTATTTTCGATTATCGAACGGAGTTCGCCGTCGCGACCAATCGCGCGTAATTGCGCGCCCGAACCGTATACGGTTTCCTAACGAAAAAGGAAATTTCGCGATTTACGAGTAAAAACAATAGCTAGCCCGCGGGCCGTTGATTCACATCGCGATCGCCGCCCGTTTTCCAAAAGTCCGACCGTCGTATTTCCGCAAAACCGAAAGTGATCCGCCCGTATACGTTGAAATGTTGACGCGGTCGATTCATTTTCGAAAAACACCGTTACGCGAACGGTTCGTTATCCCGAAGCGGTGTTCGTAAACACGAAATTCGAAATTATATCGTCTCGAAATAGGCCTTCCGGACGGTGATAATTGTCGAACGAGAAAACGATCGTTGGTGATCGTAGCCGTAACGGACGAAAAACGTAAATTCGTTGACGGGCGCCATTTTTGTTTTAGCGTCGTGCTACAAAGGTCAACGATAAAACGGTTTCGTTTTTGTCCGCGTTGTTCGATCAATACCTTCCCCCGGGAAGATACGTGAACATCATTACACGAAACGCGCGATCGTCGAAACGAGTTTTTAGACGTCTGTTATAGACAACGCGCGTACGAACCGAACCCCGATGTATGGTTTGGGAACAAAAAGGCGCCGTCCGCGTGTTTCGATCGACCGCAACGACGCGAACGGATCGTGAACGTACCGGACCCCGGGGGTCTATAAATAGCTCGTTGCTCTCCCCTCCCCTCATCCATGACAAAATCTCGTCGCGAATCGTTATTAACCCTCTTTACCGTGCCGGTTATAAAGGCGCGCGCACGGTGCGCGCGCGTCGTACACTCGCGCCGCGCGGGTATAATACCGAAAACGTTGTCTCTCGTGCCGACGACCTTGGGACGATAATGAAATTTCGGACGTACCGTAAACCGGACAACCTTGAGTGGCTTGTGTTCCCGGGTAGGTGCGGTGGAAGACGACGTGAGGGAAATCAGACGACTTTGACGTTATGTGTGTGTGTATATATATATATGTGTGTGTATGTGTGTGCGCGTGCGCGCGCGTAAGGAATCGAAGTACGAATAAAAAAAAAAAGGTTTATTAAACGCGATCGTCGTCGGTTACGACGATTGTTCCGTACCACCGATACGTCGGCCGCCATTACGAAATCTCGGAGACGAGATTAGTACTCGCGTCCGTTAATCGACGACACGGGCGGTAAATTTAGTAAACGGCAACGAGTGCGGAGGTTCTAGGTGTCGCATGTTTTAATCGAAATCGTGGCGTACGAGACGTACCGGCGCGGGCGTTGTTTTCTACGGCGGCGTTGACCGTTTATGTCCGTTGTAGAGCTGATGACGTGGGGCCGAAAAATGGGCAAACGGCTGGAGGTGTTGCGGAGGACCGGATCCCGGGACTCGTTGGACAGCCTATCGTCCAGGGACAGCGTGACCAAACGTCAGCCCGTATGGCCGCTGGGCCGGCGGCAGTCGTCGTCGTCCAACAACAACGACGACGACGACGAAGACGACGACGACGACAACAACGACAAGTCGTCGACTCCGTCGACGCTAAAAGGATTTTTCACGCGGATCGGGTCCACCGGCATGTTGAGCTATTCGCGTCTGTACAGCAACAGTTTCCGGGACAAGTTGCAACAGCGGTCCAGGCAGCAGCCCGATTGTCCGCTGTACCGGAGCGTGTCGACGTCCCATTTGGCCGCGTCGTCGTACATGAAGGGCGACGACCCGGCCGACTGTCTGGACCGGGGCGGCGGCGGCGGCGGCGACGGCGGCGGCAGCGGCGATCACAATCATCATCGGGGACCGGACAATGAGGACGCCGGCGAAATGCGCGACCATCACCACCATCACCACCACCATCGCCGTCGGCAACCGTCGTCGCCCACCGAACCCGGTTACGTGCCGCTGAAGACCCGGAGCTGCGACAACATATCGAAATTGGGCGCGAAAAAGCCGAATTTCCCGTACGCGTTCCTCAGGTCCCGGCTGTCCGTGTTACCGGAGGAGAACGGCGGCAACGTGATCGGCCACCTGGCCAGGGTCAGCGTGAAACGGACGCCGGGGGGACGGCCGGCCGCGCACGAAATCGTCGTCACCGAGGAACTGTTCAAGGAGATGGATAACGACAGGGAATACCGGCGCGTGTTCAGCAACCTGAGCTCGTCCAACGAGTCCGGGTACGACAGCGACGGGCCCAGGACGTTGGATACGTACCACCATCAGAACCACCATCAGAAGGCCGCGGACGAGGACAGCGGATTCGGGGACACAAAATCGTTGGCCACGGACAGTCTGAACGAGTTCGCGGAGGACCATCACGCGGAACCGCCGGCCAGACGGTACAGCGACAAAGACTACAACGTGCCGTCCATGTGTCTGTTTTACAAGAAAAACCGCGAGATCAACGACCGCATACGGTCGGAAAGACCGCCGTCGGCCAAGGACGCGCCCAATTTCCACCGCCGGATGTTCGTCAAGAACAACCGTTCGGTGGCCGCCGCCGCCGCCGACCACCACCACCATCACCTGTCGTCGTTGCCCGCCGACCTCGACAGTTTGCGGTCCCGTATGCAAATCGTCCGGTTGCTAAAGTGCCGGTACGAAGACGACATAGGCGTCTATTTGAAAATGACCGTTAAACGCGCGGCCGACTACGGCGAGACCCGATTTGTCGTTATGAAATTGGAACCCGACAAAATAGCGTATAGGTATTGTTATTATGGCTACGGTCTGATAAATAATAACGGCTAACGTATTTCGCGGGGCGTTTTTCAGGGACGGCCGTATTAAGGCCAACGACGAGATAATCAACGTGAACGGGAAACTGTTGCGGGGCATCGCCGACATGTACGAAGTGGAGAAAATACTGAGCCACAGCTTTCCGATTGGCGGCAAATATTACGTGGACATCGTGCTGTCTAGGCCCGAACAACAACACGCGGACACGACCACCGCCGCCGCTACCGTCACGGGCGACCATCCCGGTTACGATACCGAGTCGAAACGGAACGCCGTGTCGGTCATCAATCGGGTTTTGGCCAACAAAATGGACGGTCGCCGGTCGCCCAGCATGAGCACGGCGTATTTGACGGTCACGTTCCACAAGGGTACCGGTCACAAATCGTTGGGTTTCAGCATCGTGGGCGGTTCGGACTCGCCGAAGGGCGAAATGGGCATTTTCGTCAAGACGGTGTTCACGAGCGGCCAGGCCGCCGAGAACGGATCGTTGGTCGAAGGTACGTGTGTGTACCGCGGTCGCGGTATATTGACGGTCGAATACGGCGACGTCGAAACGCGTATTCTCGCTATCGGACGGAATTAGAAATAAACGTACGCGGTACGCCCATCCCCTATCCCCCTCTCCGGACGAACGGTTTTGAACGGAGCGATTTTCATTCCATCACCGCGCGCGTATAATCGAAAGTAATCGGATTTTGAAATCCGTACCCACGATCGGCATTCCCGTTCCACGTTTCGATCCATACACGTAGAGGGAAAACTTTTTTTTCGCTTATTATAAGGAAATATACGATCTGCGCTGTAAAGAACGATAAGAATAAGCGATGAAAGAAAACGGTAAAGAAAAAACGGCAATGAGATTACACCAAGAAGAATACACCCGTTAAGTAGTGACACTTAGCTCAACGGTGAAAAAGTGAATGGAAAAACAAAGTTAGCGCTAGAATTTGGTATACTTAGAGTGAGAGATCTCTTCAACACCGTCTGCTTTTGAGTCGTATTTGAGTAAATATTTTTACGCGCGGATTTCAAGGACGATAGAAGAATCTCGTTCGTAACGTACTACGGATTCTTCGTCGATTGTTTTCATACGTAACTCATTGCGAAGGGTTTGACTGGAAACGTAAGGGAGCATTCGTGATTTTACGAAGAACGATATTCTGGTACGCTCGAATTTCGTTAAAATTGGGTTTTTTCGCCGCGCCCCGCAGTCGCAAAATCCAAATTTGATTTTAAGAACGACTAGTAATGGCAACGAAGAATCCCAACACAGTAAAAAGGCTCGTCGACTCTGCCCGTGCACTCTTTCGACGATCAGTTTGTTACTTATATTACACGCGCGAGCTACGTATACGGCGAGTTTTAAACGTCCCGGTACTCCCCATCTCACCCCCCCGGATGTTGTTCGCAGGCGACGAGATATTGCGCATTAACGAGGAACCCGTGAACGGGATGACGCACGCGCAAGCCATAAACTGTTTCAAAAAAGTGCGCCGGGGACCGTTGGAGATGAAAGTGTGCCGCAGGAAAATCGTTGCCGAAAACGGCAGCAAGTGATGAAACGACGTGTGATCGTAAGTAATATTCGTTTAACGTCGTTGTTCTCCGACGGCGGTCGTCCACGCGATTTCGCTCGAAAATCAACGACTTTTTGTTTTCAGCGCTCGCCGCCGACATGAACACGTTGGATTACTCGACGACAACGTACCCGCCGCCGTCTAGCGAAATTCGAAGTTATCCGACGGCGACGACGAAACGACAAACACGTCCGAAACTGACACGTCATCGTCCGTGCGCGGTTTAAAAAAATAACGCGGAAAATTACGACGCTTTACGACACGTCGTACGGGGACTTTACGTGATCAATTTTAATCCGGCGTTTAACATTGTACTAAAACGACGCGCCGTTGTTATTGTTTCTACGCGTCTCTTGTTTTATATTAAACGCGCAAAAGAACGACTATTACCGGGTGTTTCTATTATCGAACGTTTGTTCTCCGGCGAGACGCGAATTTTCGCGCCGACGTGTTTTACACCTTCGTCCACTCGTCCACGGTCAAATATTCGGTAAGGCCGAACGTAATATATACGATACAATCGACCGACGGTTTTCGGACGGTCCCCCGGATATACATTTTTATGGTACTTACGTTCGATCGAGCCATTTACGGTACAAGCCGAACGATAATTATTGTAACGATTATACGTATTACGCGTTTCGTTATGTAGTAATATATAACCTTTGCGGAATTGTCGCTCGACAGACGAATTTTTCGGGTTTTTATTCGTTTCCTTCGAAATAATCAGATCACGCCGCGCGTACCGTCTGAATACTGTAGAAATCGTCAATCGTAATCTCGCCGTAATCGATTTGTTACGTTCACTAAGATTATTATTCTTTTCGTTCGGCTTATTATCGGCCGATATCGCGAACACGGTAAAAAAATATTATCGTATACGCGCAAACGGTACACGTGCCGTAATTAAGCCTACGTAACGAATAACAGAAAACAACAACGGCGATATTTGCTTAACCAATTGGTAAACGTTAACGATTAATTGTACGCTAAATACGTAAATCGTCGTTTATTGTGTCGTCGAAGTATTTACCACGAACCAATAATCGATTAGTAAATTGATAATACCGAATACGCGCGTACGTATTACGTATATAAATATATCGGTAAATAATTCGAACCAAAAAGAACCGTTCGAATTATTAATAAGGATTTCCGACCGGACCGAATTCGAACAGTAAAGTTAAATTTAATTTGAAACGAAAAATCGTCGGATTTTACGTAAAATGATCGCGAACGAAACTCGGATTGACGACGAACGGCGTGGATTCGGTAAATTACGAAAAATACTAGTAAACGGATCCTAAAAAAACCCCGTGGAACAATCGCCTCTATAAGCACGGGCCAAGGCGTGTAAAATCCCGGGTCGATCTACAAACGTAGACATAAAACTCGAATAGCTTCGCTGTCTTTCAAAAAGTAAGAAGTAAGTACCGGAAAAACAAACCTAACCGTCGTAAATCACCGATATTATACTCCACTCTCGTATCTCCGTATCAGGACGAAGACGGTATAGTCTACAATTTTAATCGTATTTATATAATGGCGATACTAAGTAAGAAACGCACGTCAAAAGGGGAACGGTCTAATATTATTTTACTAAAGAAAAAAGTTATATTCGACGGCCGTTTAGGTCGCCTAATTAATTCGATATTAGTGTATAACTCTTATTTTTAAACGTACGTATAATTCTGGAAATCGTAATTACGACGAAGACGAACGTTCACCAATAAAGACGCGAATTTCGCGCAACGTTCGTCGTTTTATCGCGTGCAAATTCATTTTTCCGACGCGAACGCGATCAAAGCGTATTTAAAACGAATTTTACGTTAGAAAAAGCACACGCGTGGTCTTTTTAAAATCGTATTTCGTGGCGAAAAATTCGGTATAATTAAATTACGAACGGGGAAAAAATACGGACAATGAGCCGAAACCTCGGAATTCCGATAACCGTAAAAAACAAAACCGATCGCCGGTTAAACGCGTTTAAATCGTACACAATTAACGCGTCGCGACGTGACCGATTCGCGTCGGTTAAATTCGTAACGAGTTGACGACCGTTTGGATATTTCGAAAACGTCTTTTCCGGTCGCGTATAGACCGCACACAAACGCGCGTATTCGATCGAAACGATTTCGTAACCGAACGAATTCTAACGCTGTTGGACTCTCTGGGCATTTCGGTCGCCGTCGTACAATCATAGTACTGCGTACCGTATTCCGCGCCGATAAAACAACGTCGGGCCCGTCGATATTGCACCGAACGGCGAAAACCGACGAATCGCGAAATTGTTCGTCAAACGACAGTCGTACACACACGGACCGTTTACCGGCGAATCGCGTACGAATACGAGCAAAACCGTATCCGTACCGATCGTATTTAACAAACTCGTGTTCGTGGGAATTTCCATCTTCGGCTATTCCGAGCGCGCTCGCGGCCAATAAAACGTTATTAAATCGTAACGATCGCTCCGGTTAATTACTATCCGTATCCTGAGCGGCGGTCGTACACGTAGCAATTCCGGTCTAGCGCGTGTGTAGGTCTGTTTTAAGCGTGCCGTCGAACGCGCTCTTTTTTTTCGTTACGCGCCGTACCGTTACCGCGCAATTCCGCCACGTACGTTCGTTTTTATTTTTCTAAATTATCATTATTACGTTTAGCGTGGTCGCGTTTCTAACGTGCCTATCGAGCGCGTGTGTAATTGTTTCGTGACATTCACGTCGAACATTTGGGCCATCGATCGGCTAAACGTGAAAATAATCGATTAGGAAAGACGGCGTTTATGGAACGGACGACACTTCGGCACAATCGATACGAGCGACGGATTGTAAAACATAACGGCGACTGTTGGGATACAAATTACGACGACAAAGGCCGATAAACGTCGCGTCTAACCGATATTCGTTTCGATATACGCTTGTTCGAAGCGTGCGTAGATTTTATTCGTTGAACGAACGTGACATGTCCGTCCATAATGGATGACGTAATCGCGTTACAATTTGCTCGGCGTGATCGAACAGTAATTTCGATTGCGTTTTGTAAAGAATTTCGACGCGTTGTAAATAATGGAAACGAAAAACAAACAAAACACGTCAATGTTACAATGTCGATCGTACGGATAAAAATATAACGTAACGTAACAAATTGACCGGTAATAATATGACAAAGGCGACGGTTTTTCTTTTAGACAAATTCGATTCTGTCGGGACAGAGACGGTTCCCCGAGTTTGACGGCTGAGCCATTCCACGGCGTGCCTTCTCTTAGCGCTAGGCGCTACTCAATGTACGCCGTCGTTCGTGACAAAAATCATCACGGGTCGTCATGGGGACCATTAGCACCGAACCGTAGAAGGGCCGTACCCTATCCTTGGCCCGGGACGACGTTTAGATCCCGGTCTTCCACCGGTTGAGTGGGTTTGGGGGATTCTAACTATTTGGCGCCGATCCCACAGCCACCACGTTTCAGCCAAAAAAGGGCATCTCAACAAAGGTGGGACACTACTTCCGAAGCGGCAAGCTAGTTCGACGCATAGTGGGGCTCCCCACCCCCGTGGTACCGATAAGTTGACGGCCGGTGGGTCAACCCGGAACGCGCTTTTTACGGCGCGTTCCTCCCGCTATTTTGGCTTCCATACCGGCTACCGGTGTGCTAATGTCTCTGTCGGGACAGCGTGTGTTTGGGGAAAATCGGAAACGCTTCGTGAAAACAATATTACGTAGACGATAACACGTAGGATAAGATTATAGGATTAAATTATTTATTCGGATAAACTGTCGTTGCCTAGAGACAAAAATGTCTTTCGCGAGAAAACGATCCGACCTATTTTTCAAATATAGACTATCGACAACCACCGTCGAATTGTTTCGTATCTAATTGTCACTATAGCGCCTTAGATCGAATTCAAATTCGGCCGTTGTCAACTGAAAAATGTCACGATAATCTACGTATTGTCGTTTATTTGTCTCGAATTTGACGTCGATCGGTCGTTCGGCTTTACCGCGGCAACGTTCGTCGAACGAATCAATCGGTATAAACCGAATAAAATATAGACGAAATTGTTTAACCAAAAACAAAACGACAATCGATTACCGCGTCGGATCGTTACGTCGCGCGACTGAATATCTAAAGTGCCACGTCTAGTCAATTTAACTTAGGGGCGCGCTAAATGTAAAGAAGCGGGATTACTTTTGAAAAATACGAAATACGTTCGAGATTACGATGTATGATATATGCTACGCGTGTTTAGCAGTGCTGTGCGTACAAAATTAGTGTGTATGGCGGCGATTTGACGCCGAATTTCGGAAAACGAATAACAACGAAAACTTGGACGGGAACTACTACGCCATTTGGTTGTACCGCGCGAGGATATCGTTCCGGATTTTAAGATACATAGGCGTTGATTTATTCTCGTCGTGTTTAAATACGACGCGTAGGCGTGTACGTGGACGTTAATCACACTAGAACGACAGTGGCAGATCGAGTATTTTAATGTTACGCATGGTCGACAATTACGCGAAGACAAAATTTAGAATCCTAAACTACTCGGTACGATGTCCGGATACTGTTAAAAATTTTGAAAATTAGAGTCGAAAATTGTTTTACCGTTAACAAATATCGGCGAACCTTTTCTAGTAGGGGCCCGTCGTAAATATACTTCGGGAGGAAGAACCTAATTCGTGAACAACGCTTGCCCCGAAAACGTGTTCGAATAACGTCGTTATATATATATAAACATATATACGTTACATAACGAAAACCTTTCCGATAATACGTCCAACTTTTTATTACGTTTTTCGGCCGTAATCTAATTTGTTTAAAATCGGAACGTTTTTCTTCGTGTCGTTCACGTTTCGCCAAAAATATTCCAAGAACGAACAAAATGATACGGAAATACGTATTCGACAACGAACAACGACGCGTTCGAGTTCTGTTTTATTAGAATAATAATTATAATATATACGAACGTTGTACAAGACCGAGAAAAACGACGTCCGTTTGGTACTGTTATATTGGTACTGGCCATCGTAGAGATAACCGACGATATTTTACGGTACTAAAGCCGACGTAGAGGCGGCGAAGACGAGCAACGTGACCGAGCGGCTGGACAATGCGGTGGCGGCGGCGGAAGAAGAAAGCGTCGTAACGGCGGTAGTGGTAGCGGTGGTGTCCGCGTCGTAACCCCGCGGGCTGACGATCTGCAAGAGCGTTCCGGATTCGGCGGCGACGACCGTCGTGGTGGACACCGCGGTTACGGTCGCGGCGGGCACCGCGGTTACGGTCGCGGCGGGCACCGCGGTTACGATCGTGACGGACGCCGCGGTTACGATCGTGACGGACGCCGCGGTGGACGTGGAGTAGTTGGCGCCGACTGTCTGTGTCGGTCGCTCGTCCGTGGTCGTCCCGTAGTCTTCGTACGCGTAATCGGTCGCGTTCGACGGGCTCAATTCCTCCCCGGTCATGTACACCGTGTCGTCGGGCAACTCCGTGGCCGTCTTGCCGCCTTCGAACGTCATCGGTACACCGGTGGTGGTCGTCAACGTCGCCGCCGCCGCGATAGCCACCGCCGTCGCCACGACGACGACGACGGCCAGCAACGGCGGACGGTGACCGTACAGCGCGGCCATTGATCGGACGACCGATGTTGCCCGCGTACGTGACACGGCGACGATCAACTTACGAGTACGGGACGGCGGTCGTCGCGCCGTCGCCGCCGTTTTCGCGCGTCGGGGCCGCGCCGTTTATTTTTATAAACTTTTGCCCTGGCGGTCGGCCGGCCGGCCAACCTCGTTCGATATTGCCAAATTGTCGACGCGAAACGTATACTATTAATCGCCGCTAAATAGTGTACCGTAAGGCGAGTAAGTACGCCGCCGACGCCAATCGTTTTTTCCCGGCGGCTAAAACGGTCGTCGTCGCGGCATACATTTTTCCTATTCACGGGTTTTTCAACGGTATCGCCGGTACGAGGGTTTATACAAAAATTACAATCATAAAGATGAACGTTCCTCTTCGTTTCGCCCGGAAACGTCGCGATCGATCCGCCGAACGTCTTTGTTCGAAAAGGTCGTCATATATATATACACGTAGCTTACACCGTACGAATTACGGACATTTCAAGATTAATCCGAAAAATCTATCAAAAATCGCTCGGGGGTTTCGAACGTACTCGTAACGACGAATGACGATCTAACGACCGGTTGAACGCGAATACGTACGCGCGACATAAAATGCGCCAAAGAACGATACGTAAATAATTATAAAACGACTACGGTAGGACTAACACGCTTGTTAAAAACAAAAACGATACCGCGTAAGTACGGTATTTGATTCTAGCGCTTGAATTCAGAAAATAACGTACGTATACGTATTATTTTATCCGTGCAAAACACGACGTTGGCCTTCGAATCGTGTATTAACGAGGTTCTACCAATTCGTGTACGACAATCGTTTATGCGAACGAAAAACGTCCGTATTGTTGAATAAACATTTTTCTGTAACTTGTCCCGAAATATTCGCGTTTTTATCTTTAGATATTTTTGATTTTCTCGTAAACATCCCCCGAGAATATGTTTCTTTCCTAACTACTTACGATGGTCAGACGATACATCCAAATTACGCTCTTCGAGGTTTGTACACAATCTATTCTAAAGAAATTCGAACGCGACTAAAATGGCGTAGAATAATTTAAACGATATGGTTAACAAATACGTACGGCGTTTCGTAAATCGTTGACTAGTGAGCGTAAACTAATTTAGATTCGTACGAACATATTTCGCCGTTAATAAAATTTTTTAAGGAACGCTAATGTCGATTATTAAAAATATTACTTACGTTGTATGGTTCAACCGTACCGCGAAAATGTAAATTACGCGAACGTTTTAATATACCTATTATATTAATTATTTATTATACCGACAACTTTATAGAATTACCTTCCGGCCTTAAAATATTCGAATATCACTCTAGTTCGTTTTAACGACGCATACGAGAGATTTTACGAAAAAAATTTGTTTTTTCTTTTAACTAACACGTATTTCGGAAACAACGTTTCCGTCTTCGGTGTTCTCGAAACAACTAAAAAGAGTCGTTCGACAAAAGCCCCTCCCGAACTTTTTGTACAACAATTCGAGCCGTTTACGTTTTTCGTATTCCGCGAGTTCTAACTCGATCCGCCAAAAATGTCGATATAATTGTCGTCGATCGATTTGTTTCCACACCGACATCATTAAGCGCCGCCGGTCGGTCATTCATTATACCGAAGAAAACGCACCAAACTCGACCGTCGGATTTCGTTAAGCTCCGAAAAACAAACTACTTTTACTTACTTTTATCTAAACTACTACTTTGGATCGGGCGTGTCGGACTTAAAAGATTAACCGAGCCAAATATATCGAATAGTTCCAGGGTCGTCCGTAAACGTTCTATACGTTATTTTTACGTTTAATAGTCTATTAATATTGGTAGCCGCGGGTCACGTCTTTGACACGCCCGCCGTAGATCATAATAAACAATAAATATTATTCGTAAATAACGATAAACGCGTTTATATTATTCGACGGATACCAGAAGTACACAGAGACGACAACAAACATTCGTCGTTGGTGGTTACGTTTCAATAATATTCGGTTATATTACTTATTGCTGAATCCCTGGCCACATCCGACTTCATTCGTCCTTCCGTTTATAATCTTCCTTTCACTGACTTCATCCCTATCCACACACTTCCAAGCTCTGGTGGCTCTCCCAATGGTCGAACCCACCAGCTAATTTTCCTGCTATGTTCAAATCCGTCGTTCCTCCGATTCCTAGTTCTTCGTGGTTTCAACATTTAAACCTTTCTAGATCCTCCATTATCCAATTCAACCGGTTGCTCATGGGCCTTACCGGCTCATGCCCACAAACTTGGCCTCACCATTTCTCCTTCCCATCACCTCCGTCCGAATGAAGCCATTCGTGACCTCTCTCGCATCCTTTTCGTTCGCCCTTCTTTGTCTATCAAACGCGTTGTCCTTTTCAATTCTGTTAAATCCCTAAACGTTCCATCCTTCTTCCATTCTTAGTCCTGACACTGAGTTAGCGATTAGAATTGTCTTTTCATATATATATATATATATATATATATATCCGACTCTAGTTTCAATATAAAAATTTTTGTAATTCGTTTGTTTTCGTGTTTTTGTTTTGTTCTGTTCTTCGCTTCTTTTTGTAATTGTAAAACTTATATGGACGTTATCTAAGAAGTGTATTCAAATATAAAAACAAATTACTTATAGGCAGTGCGTCGACGTTGTTCGATTTGTAATTCGGTGTTAAAAGTCGAGTGAAGAACGTAATGATAGGAACAGACGACAACCGCGGCATCGTAACAACGCACCGGCGAGCGGGAGACAAATGTCGAAGAAAACGTTTTTTTACGTACGTGGCCGTCGCTGTGTTTCGAGGTTGCGGGCGTCGTGACACGATGATGAATCGATCGAGTTCGCGAAACGAACGAACGATACGACGACGAAACGTCGGCGGTTTTTCGACGCCGCCGAAACACGACGTCCGCGTTTGCTTCGAATGTTTTCTCGATCGCCGGAAACGGGCGGCGCGCTTCTACACGGTCAGAAATGTTTTCGATTGGCCGGCGGTGACGCGACCTTATCACCGTGATAACGTTCGATTATCGGCGAACGCGAATTCGTGAAATAAACGAATCCCCCGTACGAATAATAACGCCTATTCCGTTTCAATGGTTTATTTCGCCGAATATTCGATAACATTACGCGCGATCGTTTCGTGATCGGCGGAAAATTCGCCGTTGGTCTCCAGCGTGTTTGGGGACGCGATTTCGTTTTTTCGTAAACGGTTTGCCGAACGCGCGCGCGCGTGCACACACCGCGTCAGCAACGTCCACCACGACACCTAACCGCGGATTTGTTCGGCGAATACGATTGTTTTTAGTAGTGCCCTTTGGACATGTCCAAGAGAAACAAGATCGCGTACACCAAACCGCAAGAACCGTCGTTTTTGACGAAACTGAAACAAGAAGCAAACTATAAAGAGGGCCCGACGGTTGACACCAAAGTGAGTACGTTCTATACGATCGCGTGTCACCGAATTACCTATAATTATTTTTAGCCCGATGTTTCGTTGTTTGTGTAATGATGATTATTCGACATTAATTAATAAAAATAATTGTTTATTTTTTTGTTTTTTTTGGCTTTTAGAAAAATAAACTACCAACCTGCGAAGAAGACGAATCTTATGATCACGATGAGGATAATCCTACCGTGGTTGTTTTAAATAAAGGAGATTTAACGTCCGAAGAAGCGTTAAAAGAGAAATTAATCAAAGAACAAGGTACGTGATTAAACGAAAATTAAAAATTCGAATTGTATGTAACAATAATCTAACTTAAGTTTTTAGTTTGATTCGAAAACTGACTTATTGTTAATTTGTCGTTAATCCTTTATTTATGATTTTGTGGTTTCACAACGGCCAAACATGACAATATTCGCGTTATAATATGTGTCGTATCACAAAAAGCGAATTAAACGTCTACTAGATTTGTAAAAAAATTAACCGTCGTCTACTTTTATACGCGCCTTATTTCAAAATACATATCGAATATACCTTATGTAGGTATTTGGAAAAACTGTTGGCGTAGTTGATAATAATTTATCGAGTGACTGAAATTGTTTCGATATTATATTGTATATAATTATTGTCGTTTTCAGAAGAAAATAGTAAACCAGCGGACTTATCTAAGCGAATAATCTTTAAACGACCGGCTAAAAGTACACCACAATCTGAAGAAAAACAAAGAGTGAATAAAAAAAAGAAACGAACCGAAAAATTGGTTTTATCGTTTGACGAAGAAGAATATTCTTAAATCAGGTTTGTTTTAGACCATTATCTATTATATTGATATTTATCGTCGGTCAATTTAAATTATTTAATTCGTTGATATATTCAAATCATACTACGTCGAAATTAAGTCTTTTAGTACATATATGTTGCACTTAAACTCGACAGATTGTTCGTTAAGTTTTTATTTCTAAATCTCGAATATTTTTTCTTAATAATCGGCGAACAGTACATACAATAGATGATTAATGAAAAAGTTGTAATTTATTAAAAAAATTTCAAACGGCCGACTAGATTTAATAGTTATTTCAATTGACGAAATAGTTATTAATTACTTACGTTCTTCATCGCAAAAATAATGGACGATGGAAGTTTCTTTTTCTATTATATATTCGATTAAAGGATTTTGTTTAAACAAAATTTGAAACAATTCGGTTATTCTAAATAATTCGACATTTTTAATTATTTTTATTTTTTAAGGAACTGCCGGACATTTTTTTTTTCTGATTTTCACCATTTACAATAATTGATTATAATATTTGACACAATGGATTCATGGTGCTTGTGTCTATGTAAAAATAATTATATTTTTAAAGATATTACGGATGTCTTGCAAAACAATGTGTATTATAAATATGAAAAACTTTGGATCAAAAAACGTATTTCAAAAATGAAATTATCACAACTATTAAAACAATTTCTTCGTGTTCGATCAAGAAGTCACAAAATAAATATAAATATATTTGATAAAAATCATAGTTTACTCTGTACATAATTATTAATTAAACGACTATTTAGTTATTGACAATTATAATGCTTATTTTAGTGTAAAACAGACTGAAAACAAAATTATTTTCGCGTACTTTCTTTATTTTGAAATGCTTATTATTAATAACAAAGTATTAGATTGTTATTGAAGCCTGATATAATTTTAATGAATTGCCGCGGTAATGTTGCTTTATAGTCTTAAAATATTTATTAATCGAATATTTGCGATAATATTTTAATAATCTAACTAGTATAAGGTTAGATTTGTCATGAGAGTCACTAATAAAATTAATCGCAGTCGTTTACTAAAATATACGATTCAATCGATCGCCCGAATCATTTTCAAAAGAAAATTTGGCGTTCATTTTTTGTATAATATACGTATCGAATAAATTCAGTTTGAACTTAATTGGAAGGGTTTTACTTAATTAAATCTTCGAACGTTTCAACGTCGATTACTGATCATCTTCTCGATGTTATATGTTAATAACATATGTACTTCAAATTAAAATTGGCGGTTGTTTCTCGATGTCAGAACAATTATATTCATAAATAGTTTCATTATTTAATTTCGGTGTTCGCTTATTTAAATATGTATGTATTGAAGAAATTTATAATTTGATTCAAAAATTGAAATACGCATAACATTTGTAATGTTTATCCGAATGAGGAAAACAAATTTAAACGTCATACGGAATCTATTTAATTTTTTTTTGTATTACAATACCCGCACCAATGTTAGCTAATAATTATATACCCAATTACATTTTTTTTTTTTGATTAGCGTTTAGAATTAACCGCAATAGTTCAACAATTATAAACGTTAGACAAGATTAACAATTATGTATCGAATTAATAATATCCTCCAAAATTAACGATTATATATAAAACGAGATTAAAAAGAATGAAGAGAATAAGTTACGGTGTATCGAATTATTTTGGTAAATCCGGCGGAGGTTATAATTGCCAACAAGTCATGGCCAAAGGATTCCGCTGATAGGGTCCATGGCAGCCCGACGAAGTGTCTGTGACACACGCCCTGCGTTCAATCATTGTGTGTATGTTCATTGCGGATAGAATGAAACATTAGTACTTAGCCAACTACAGGACGAGTAGGAAAAGCGTCAAACTGAATGATCGTTTAGGAGACTTCGGGACGACCACCGGGAAACGCTCCACAGTCATTGTCGGGCAGTCGCGCGCGTATTCGACATTCTACTTTCTTGCCACGTTCGATTGTTCGAGAGCTTGATAAGGACGAACTTTGCTGGGCAAGTGGAATAACGGACGTTGCATCATTTTGCCGACAATTTATACGTGACCATAATTCGACATGGTCGTCGGCCACGTACCAGAAACGAAATTTAATTTTTGACCACTGCCTCCGCAGTGTGTCGCGCTAAAACGTGTGAAATTGCCGACGTATTTACGGCGAAAACGCACTGATCGACAACGATTCCGTTCGTTACGATCGAGAAACAATCGTTATACAATTTAGGTTATAGAATTTGATTATATAATTTAATTATCGCCTAATACTATCCATGACAGCTGATTGTGTGTTTTCGTCAACGACTTGTTATTATTGCGACGGACTATTGTTCGATCGAAAAAACCAACAAAATCACGAAAGGTCGATTTAGATTGTCGTCCGTCTCCGTGATAAATTTCCGACGGCCACTACGCGCAGTAGTAATTCGTCCACCGTATCGGTTCTGATTCGTTCGTCAAATTCTTATTTGTTTCTCGTCCGTGTTACGATAATTACGCTCGCGAACCTATTAACATTCGACGCCATAACTGCGTTATGGTCGCGTTCCATTCGCAGCTTGTCGTAAATGATCGACCAACAACTGCTCCCTCGTTGATCCGTAAAAACCGCCGATGACCGTTGTATTACGAAAAATTTAAATTTCGCGCCAGTCGTTTCATGTTAAATTTTTCCAAGCTTATTTTCTCCGGGGGGCATACGTCATCCGGGCCGGTCCATCTCTCGTGACTAACGGGCACGATATTCAACAATCGTCATTTTTGACAAACGTCATTTCGTGTAATCCGTTTTGTTTTCAGTCCGTTGCGCTTAAAAGGAGACCGTATACTGACGTTTTCGAAGGCCCGTCGTTATTTTTCGTTCGTCAAACAATGGCTGAACAACGACCGCCCAATAGCGATTTATCTGACATGGTAAGCGCCCTATCTGTGGACGATTGCCATTCAACCGAATACGGACTTGACCAGCGCAAAAAGCTAAGGGAAATCGAAACCAATTACGAAAGCGTTTTTTCGTGGGAAATTAAACGACTAATCGGCGACAATGAAAATCTGATGACCAACATTTTACAAAAGGTTACGGAAAAATATGAATTACACACAATCAACACGGGCCCGTATGATTTAAACAGGTAATCGTGGAATGTTTAAATACATTTCTATATAAAACTAAATCTCTGTATGTATATATCGGACGTAAATTATTTATATAATGGTCAAAGTATGGTTTTTATTATTTACGATTAAATAATGACAATATCGGGATTCTAGGATTAAAAATTACAATATTTTGTAAAATAAGTTTGTACCTATTGTTTCTATAAGTTATTTTATACGAATATGACGAAATATTTTTAAATTTTTAGGTTTTATTTAAAATTGATCGCTTGTTACGAACTTTATGAGACTGAAAATTACGAGCAATCATTGTTGGAAATTGAAAATATCATCAAGTCAATGGATACACTCAAATTAGATGAATTGTTTGATCAGTATTTGAGCGCTTATATTCATATTGCTCGAGCTACCAATGCTTATATTGCTCTAACATTAAATCGTGATTATGAAAAAGTAAATATTAATTATCGTTTTATTAATTTAGACGTTTAGAATATTATTGGTGATTTACGTACATATTTAGTAAATATAGATTGTTTGAAAAATGCGTAATAACAACATTACGTATCCTACGTGTATTTTTGAATTATATTTGAATATAGACATATGTTTTAGATTTGTGTTTTTATAATAATTAAACTTAATATATTTGGCACGTTTCTATTTTTTGTTATTCTGTAACGGTTTTTTGTTTTAATTTTTAGATAATCGAGGATATTAAACCACTAGATTGTTTAAGTAAATCTGAAAGGGCCGTAATTTATGCAATCAAGGCCAAACTATTTATGGAGTATCCGCCAAAGGGCAATCATTTTGCTTTACAATTTGCTACTGAAGCCTGCAAATTACATTCTACTGAACCTGAATGGATAGTGATTTGGTTAAAAGCCAAAGGTCGAGTCAGACGTTTTAATCATTTGTATATGCCTGATGTAGAAGAAATAGAAGGAGCAAAGATATTATATACCTTTAAAGCCAAACCACAGTTTCTAATTAAAGCTTCTGCACTTTTCATGGACGTTGCATTGAACAACAAATATAATGGCAGAAAACAGGAATCGAACGAATATTATCAGCTTGTGATAAATGGTATAAAGTAAGTTTCGACGATAATTTAAAAAACAAATTAACGAACAAATTAACTTTAGGTTTAAATTTACAATAGCCATTTGATATTAGATATGATAATAAAACGTTTAAAACAGTTATTAATTTGTATTTATCATATAATCTTTCTTATTCATTGACTATGACTAATAAGTATATGCATTATGTGCTTGTACCATTTTGAAATATGATTATTTAGTTCATAAATTAACCAATAAATCAATTTGGTTAATTAGACATTAATTAGTTACCGCGTAATATACAGTTTATTGCACACTATATATATATGTAAACATATTTATTTGTTTTACCAATTTATATTTGTGTTTGATAGAGATGCTATTAAATTGGCTAATGATAATATAAAACTACTCTCCGAATGTTTAAGAGTGTTAGTTAGATTTCAAAACTTTCAATCAATAACTATCATTAATGGATTAATTGAGAAACTGACAAGCATTGAAAATAGCCAAGTATACAGTATTTTGGGCGACTATTATTATAAAACAAAGGTAAATAATAAGTTATTTTCCGAACAAATAACTGTGTTATTATTTAAAT
Source organism: Geopemphigus sp. TES_GeoC_2020 (assembly GCA_025469175.1). Taxonomy (NCBI): domain Eukaryota; kingdom Metazoa; phylum Arthropoda; class Insecta; order Hemiptera; family Aphididae; genus Geopemphigus; species Geopemphigus sp. TES_GeoC_2020. The sequence goes on from JAIPRN010001156.1 coordinate 45,755, forward strand.
ATGCTATGTTTAGGACTACGAGAGAGCTAAAATTTATTTATCTCGTGCGATGACTGCTGGCTTTTTTGCTAGTTCATTACAATTAATAAAAGTTGAATGCAGTCTACAACCTGTTGATCCGTTTCCTATAGTCAAAA
>JAIPRN010001157.1:0-11040 GCA_025469175.1 Geopemphigus sp. TES_GeoC_2020
TTACTTCTTGGCTTGTTTTATATTTAATTTTTTAAAAATTATCTAATAACTAAAACAAATTATTTATATTTTATGTCCAATAGCAACAATACCACAATGAACACCAATTCTTTTGAAGTGCCTACTTCAACTATAGCTAATAAAATGTAATTATATAATTGTATAATATATTATAATACATGATAAAAACTTTTTTATATTCAATTGTACTTTTTTTATTAAGGAAACGTTTACCGTATACTTTCCAAGAAGATTCAAAAATTGTTAAGTATATAATCGAAAAAAGAAACATTTTCAATCTTAGTATTTTAGGTATAAAACTTTGGAAGATGATGGTAAAAGATAATGTAAGTTTTAATTTATGTTATATTAACCGTTTTCTCAAACCGCTCTTAATTATAGATTTATAAACAAATTATTCAATATAAACTTTAATCATTTCTTTAATTGTGTATAAAAATCCAGTGATGGTAGTATTATTTCAAAATTAAAACAGATTACTGAATCTTAAAATTAAAAATATTTTCTTACATACTTTCATAGTATTAAAAAGAAATTTTAAAAAGTATAAATTTCTTATAATAATTTTTGTGATTATTATCAACTGTTATTATATATCTGAATTGTTAATTTGTAAACATTTTATAGCAATTGTAGACCTGATTTTTTGTTTTGTAATCGGCATAAAATAAACACAAAATATTGACCAAATTATGTAAATTAAATTAAATTTAACTTCACCAAAAATATTGAGTTAGATTTTTTTTTTAATTGTTCCTTCATATGTTTATTGGCCAGATGTTTACTTTTTACAGGTATGCCAAATTAGAACATGGCACTCTATGAAATATAGATTTATGAAACATATAAAAAATGATATTAAGTTGAATGCAAAAAAATATCCTTTTTTAACCCAAGGTGATTTGGAATACTTAAAGGGTAAATTAAATTAAAAAGACATAATTTGTAGTATATTATAATTTTATTATATCGCATTTATATTTCAGATTGAAAATTGACTGAGATTCAAAATTACTATAAAGAGAATATTAATAATTCTACGATGTTCGTATTTTTATGTCTCAAGAAAAAATTGAATTATAGATGTTAAACTTTTATTATTTCAAAATATAGACTATAATAATAACTAACTTATTAAACAATTAATAAATGGGTCTATACACCATTTCTACAATTAAATGATAACAAATACGAATTATAAATAAAGCTTTAAGTGAATAAACTAAATCAACACAAATATTTAACAATACTTTTGGTTTTCTGTATAGAGTGCGCAATGTATGATACAATATTCAATATATAATTAAAATACAATATTTTATTATACCTGGCAAAGAATTTACAAAAATCAATGTAAAAATACAAGTTGTTAACTATTAAATTTTTTTGTTAGTTATTAATAAAAATATTTCGGTTTTCTTTATAATAATTATTATAGTTTGATAATCTAATTTATAAATAAACTTTATTTTCAAATAAACTACATTACATATCAAACTACTTCTTTTCAACAATAGAATCATAAAAAAAATTTTCTGTATAATCAAATTTATATTTTTAAATAATAAAAATAACAGTGGTAATTGATTTTTGAAAATTTAATAAATACAATAAGACAAGTTCAATATAAAAATTCTAGTTTTATACTAAAAAAAAAGTAATGAACTATAATACAATATACATAGTGTTACCACAAGTTATGAATTATTATTTAAAAAAAAAAACTAATTTCATCGAATGAAAATGTTAAAACATACTATTATTTTGGCCTATCCTACATATAGAGTTTTTTTAATTAATATTTGTTTTAATTTTAAAAAAATTAACTGCCGACAGTTTAGTTACAGTAAAATGCTTATTCATTAAATATGCCTTCATTATTAACATATTAATATACAATGACAAATATTAAGAAATATAACCCCTCAAAAATAATTAATATTTAATGTAGATGTATCAAAAGATTACCTTTTGGACTACCCAAATTGGGCATAGCTATTTTGTTTAAAAAATAAACAAAAATGACATTTTTGATGTAACAAAAGTTCTAAAGCTCCTCAGTTATAAAATATGTATATTAGACTATAAGTGTAATATACAGAAATAAATATAATTAAAAATAAATACGTATAATAATGAATTAGTTAATAGTTATTTTTTCAATGAAACACTGAAATTAGAGAAATTCAAAACTAGTCCAAAATATCTACAGACTTGTATATATATGGAACACAGTTTACATCATAAATAAAGGTGACATTGACAATAAAATTTAGCAAAACTATGATACTAAGATTATGAAAAAAATTAATATAACTTCTAGTGACTAGTAAAATTAACAAAACCATTATTGTCTAATTTATTATAAAATAATGCCATATTAGTTAAATTAGCATTTCACACTTGATTATCTGAGATAATATATTTTTCATTCTATTTTTCATGATTTTTAATTTATAAAAATTAATTCCATAGGTTTTTAATTCATTTTTACTATTCTTAAAAATTGCTTAATTTTTCTTGTCTGCCATTTTGCATTGATTATATACGTTATTCAAATCAAAAGCTCCTTTAAAATTGGTCTAAAATATATATATATAAGATGTATTTATTTTAAACATTAAATATACAAAAATGTGTACCTCTGTGAAAAAAAATTTTAATATTTTGCCTTTATCATCAAATGTTGGTTTTCGAAGTACTTCAATTCCGTTTTTAAACATTATAACTGTTGGCAATTGTCGACTAAGAGATGCGTCACTAATATTATATTTTTGAGCAGCATCTGGGTATCTACTTATATCAATTTTACCAAATTTAAGATATTTTGTATTGTATCTGAAACAAAACATTATTTAAGATGAGAAATATGTATATTCATCACTATTAAATAATGTTTGTAGGGCTTATATAAAAACTTTTAGTATAAAATTATTAACATATCCATACATGTACAATATACGTTATACAAAATTTTAAAAAGTACTTCATACATTTTAGGTACGTTAAATATCAGTTATAATTATCAAAACATACTCAACAGACAATTGAGAAAATATTGGAGCAAAATTATTACATGTAGGATTCCAAATGGTATAAAAACACACAATCCATACAGTATTCTGTTTATTTTTTTTTAAAACTTCTTCCAAAATTGCTAATGATTTAAAATATACAATATTTTCAGGACCAGAATATGTTGGTTCTTGTAATAATAAACTGAAAACTATGAAATAGAACAATATTAGTAATGTAGATAAAAATTAATGTAATTTTATTATAATATATATGTTATGGATAAGATTTAAAACATACCAATAATTAAGGCCGTATAAAACAAACCATATCGAACATCCGCGTAAAACCACAATAAGAGATTAGCCGACTTTGTGTATAAAAAACTTGATGAGAGATATGCTATCATAGTGACACTTCCTGCCTTTCTTGTGCGTATCATTACAACAATCATTAGAAAAAGTAATATTTCCAATTCTTTCTGTAAAATATTCGAAGACAATTATAAAAAACAGAATTATAAAAACTCATCGAGTAGTAGTCGTTAATTGAAAAAACGTATTTACAGCATCGAACTCGCATGTTTTCTCAGTCGACGCGAATATGTAACGACAAAAAATATCCGCCTTTTTGCAAAACACGTACGAACAAGTCATAATTATGTTAATCCAATAATACGGTTTCAATAGAAGTACGAGCTCCTTCTTCTGTATGACCATTGCGATGATAAATTCCGTAAGTTCAACAAAACTATAAATACGGCTGCATCTATTTTAGAAGTTAACGAACCTAAAACGACTGAACGATTTCAAAGAAAATTGTTCAATAAATTTATAAGATTTACAATACCGAACAACGGTTGATAATAATAAATTACTTTTTTTTGATAGTCTGTAATCATCTGATATTTTCCTTTGAGCAAACTATAAACATAAGGTGTTATAAAATATGTACAACATCCTAGGGTGATATTATTTTTGGCGGGAAATTAAAAATGCCTACAAAAACAATATACATACCGTTATAACACGAACGTGAAGTTCAATAACTTCACTAAAATCGTAAACGAAGAAATCCATCTATGATTATAATAGATTATGATCGCAACATAATAAACAATACGCATGCCCGACTAACTGATAATTATTTTTCAACCAAATAATTTATTACTTAGCGGAGTAATGGACGAATTATACAACGCAACGCGATCAAAAACAAAATTGATTTTCAAAGTACTCGTTAAATAAGTACGTATAAAGTAAAAGTCGTCAATTACAAGGTAGAATAAAGTTTGTAAATTATTCATGATTGAATGCGTATTTTTAAAAACGGAGAAAATGATTTTTGAAATCGTGACTTGTCTTGTTTATAAGGCATAATTGTACTTTTATTACAAATTTTGATCCACCTATACCGAAATCGCCGTATTTATCAGTCACTATAAGATTCATGAACAAATCACCGAACGTTTTAATTAGTCCTTAAAACGAATAATCCATACTTTTTGACCGCGTAAAATAGTAGGTTCGTTTTATTTACATAGTTCTTTCGGTATTCTATCGTTAATTAACGTGCTCTGGTTTTAAAAATATCCAACGATAATAGTAATATCTAAATTTAATATACGTATGTATATATAAATATTTTTCGTTTTCGACCATTGGGCCCAAAGTAAAAGTTCAAGTCTCTAAACAAATCGTACGTTTATAATGTGATAGTATTATTTTTTATCTGCGTTGGTGCCTCCATAAGTGCTACAAACAGCGCGGATATATTTTGTCATGCGTTGTCACGTTGGTACGCCGGTTCCCACCACATCGATTCGCAGCGAAACCGACGCTTAGAACGAGACGCCCGAATGAGGATCTTACAATGGTTGGGTAGCGAGAGAGACGAAGCCACACGTAATCGATTTTCTTTCTTTCTCTTTTTTCTTTTTGTCGTTTGTTTTTCGGCGTCCAGTGCAGTGTACGGCGCGAACTGTTGTCATAGTGTTTTCTACCTTTTTTCGTTCGTATCGTTATTTAACGATTTCTCGTAGCGGCTTTCGTAATCGTATTTTCAACTCTCTTTGTTGTTTATCGAAAACAACGGGTGGCACGTCTCACACTCGCGCGTGTTCTCCCATCCGACGACGTTCCTGTGACACTGCGTTCTGCACAAAACGCGTGACGTGTATCGATCTGATCACGCGCTCTCGAATATTCGTCTGATCGAAAATCCAACGTTTGCGATATTATAACATTACAACCGCCGCATAAACCATGACATTCTGCATTGAAATGAAACCAGAATTTGTGAAAGGCAGCACCTGGTAAGAAAACATTCGTATCTTGTCGATTATTGTACACCGCGTACGTAATGTTCACCTATCTACCACTATTTTATGATAAATCTGCGATAACCACTATACATCTCGTTGCCACCGGAGAAATCTTTGTGACCTCAAAATATCTCCGTTTTTAAAAGTAGCAAGCAAATAAATTACGAAAATTCGTTTTTATTGACAAATTGTTTTTACTATACATGACAGGACAATAAAATATAATTCATATTTTATTAAACAAATTATAATAATTTTTTATTGTTTTTAATAAAAACTAGTTATTAATTATTACATCTAATTATTTGATTACATTTTTTTTTAAATCCCGTTTTGACCTAAAAAATAAATGGGCCACCTTAGTTACAAGCCACCAAATTTGAGTTTGTCAACCCTTGGCTGGCCAGAAAATGCTACGTCTATTTATCCCTATTGTCTTTCATTCATCCTTGTCATTATAATTTTTGAACTTGAATTAGCTTCTGTATGTAACACCAAACATTCTGTTCGATTTTATACCATCATACTGCATAACATCTTTAATTGTTCATACAATATGTTCCATTACCCACTATATTGATGATTCTTAATTTTCTAATCTAGCTGTTTGCAATCAAATTTTTTTGTTAACTACCTATAAAGTAGTAATGTGTCTTATAAAATATATATGTATACTTGTTGTTTGATTCATTTTAGTTTTATCAATCGGTTGGCTTATCGGGAAGCTCTCGAAAATTCCATGGTATATAATACAAGATTACGTATAGAACGACGGTTAAGAATGCCATTTTTGGATACACAAACAGGTATGATTTACTATATCATTTTACGTCTAAGAATAACAAAATTAACTTTTTGTCATTTCGTCTCAAATTATAATTATTGTAATATGTTTTATAGGTGTAGCTCAAACACATTCAAGTTTGTTAATGCATGAACGACAGCGTATGCCAGGTTTAAATAGTGGGCAAATTTATACATATCCATCCAAAAGATGGAAGAAAAAAAGAAGGCAATATTTATTAAATACTTGTAATAACACTTCTACAAATTCGTCCGTATTAAATTTAGGAAAACGCAAAGAATCTGGTAAATATTGAAAATATAAATAATATCTATATTACTATTGTGTAGTATAATTAGTGCTTAAAATCTAAATTAATTTTATAAGGTCTAACTAGTGGTGGAGATTCAGCAGATGGAACTAATTCATTTGATTTACAAACTGGAGATAGCCAAAATGCAATATCAAATAATGAAGATAGTAAAGAGAGTCTTATGAATAACCAAGTAGTGTCTAAAGATGAGCTTACTAACCAAAATAGTTCTGTTAATAAAATATCGGTTAGTAAATATTTATGATTTTTTAATTAAAATGAATTATTCATACCGCTATATTTGTGTGTGTCTGTATTTTTATATTTTTGGTATACAATAAATTTAAAAAAAATAATTTCAAATGTTTTTAATTAGGTACTATTAACATATATACTATCAATTATTAAATTATTAAAATATAATATATTAAATTTTATTTTAGGAATGGTATTATGATGAATTTGAAATGCAAGAGCTGGAAACATTCGAAGAACAAGATGTTGATTCTGACTATGATTACGAAGAAACTTACACAAAGAGAAAAAAACGTAAAACTAGTAAACCTAGTCGTCATAGTACAGCTAATGAAAATACAACTGGTCGCAGAAGTACAAAGGTAAATATTATAAACATTGAAGCTATTAATTATTTGTTTATAAGTTTGGCCAAATTAATTTTATTCTTTGAAACATTAAATTTTCATTTAAGAATTTCATAAACAAATAATTAATAGCATATTTATAGAACTAAAATGCTCACAAATATTCATTGATAATACAACTTTGTGTTCTTGAATGATATCTAATTTTGCGGTAAGAATACAAACATTATACTACAATGTATACAATCTAAGATTAAATCTTAATATTAACTGAATGTTTAGTATTTGCAATAAAACTATTTTCGTGTGATTTAATAGAGAAGACAGTTGCATTTTATAATTTGAATTCTATACCAAAATTTGAGCACAATGCATTAAATTAAGTCTATATTTTGATGGTTTATACTAAGTAATTAATTTACAATATATTTGTGTCTTGTTCATTCATAAATCATGGCCATAATTTTATAGTATTCATATTACCTTATAAAAACGTTCACCTATATTTATTATTATGAATTAAGTTTAAAATATTTGCTAATCTATAACCAGACACTTTTCTTAACCACTTTTTAAATTGCATTATTAATGCAAAATCATGTTTATGTCTATATAATTTTTTTAAAGCAATAATTAATAGTTGTATTTTATTTATATTTTATTTGTTTTATAAATTAATGTTTATAGAGTTCAACATCTGGAAGGGGTCGAAAAAAAGCCATGAGTAGTTTCATTGATCTTCAAGATCCAGATAAGCCTTATGCATGTGATCGTAAGTAGATTTATGTTAATTTTCAGACTATGCTATTTTAAGTTGTTAAAAATACCTATTGTGGTTTTAACATTTTTGCACAGACTATTTAATCTAAAGATTTATTTGCAATAAGTAATTGCATTTTATTAATCCTAATTCCAATTTATGTAAAACGAGCATTTTATATACTATAACGCATGCTGTATTAATCGAACACAATAAAAGGTCATATTTATATACATAATAGGCTTTCTGTATAGCAGTACAAATTAATATAGGCAGGTGTAATTGAAATTAGAATTAGAATTTATTGTAACATAAAATTTAGATTTACTGTTAAAACTTTTTGACTAAAATCTTTATTATTACTCATCAAGTGTCCTAAATAATAGTTTGGGTTGAGTTATATAATGAAAATTATTATTTTTTTAATGAAAACTTAATTATTTTTTAATATGGTGTTTTATTTATGTAACAAAAAGAAAATTGGATAACTTAATTTATTTTTATGATTTGTTATGTAATTTGTTTGCGGTTGTCATTCCATGTTGTATTTTAGTCTAACTTGTGTGCGTTGAGTGTTTTTTGTCGTGATCATTTTTCCGGCTGAATGAGGGTGTTAGCATAATTGCTAATGTTTCAGTATGCGGAGCTCGTTACAAGACTCGTCCAGGTCTTACTTATCATTACAGTCATTCGCACAAAGAAAAACCTGCTGTCAATTTACCTGCAGATGAAGAGGGCAACGTGGAGTGTGGTTTACTCTCTACCCCTGGGTCTCCACAACAGTGTCAACAATTTGATCAACAAACTACAACAGGTTGGAGCGAATTCCATGTAACTTTCCTTAATGCCCCCGGTAAACACTAAATCGCTTCAGTAAAAACTTTCTTCCGGTTGCACGCTGTTTAGTTCCAGTTTTTATTTATTTCTTTAGTTTTTTTTAACAACTACGTCAATTTTCATACATTTATTTATATTGAAATCTGGTAAAATAAATAAACTTATTTAAATTAATATAGTTTTACTGGGATTCCAAATATTTATTTTCTTAATCAAAATTCAATTTATTGATTAAAATTAAATCATAAATTACAATTTACGATAAGAATTTATTGATACAAATATTTTTGGAAATGGTAAGTTTTTATTCTAATAATTAATCGGTATTTTATTTTAAATTTGTTTCACTAACTTTCTGATTATCTAAATTCAGTTCAACATTAGTTTCTTTCTATATTCATATATCAATATATTTTTCTTTTAAATAAACAATTATACTTAAATTTTTTACAACCAATATTTTCATTTTATTATTTACGAAATGAATTATTCTCTTTCATTTATGCTTCGCCTTGCATGAAATAACTTTTTAGTCTTACCAGTGGGTTTCCTTTGTAACTCCAATCATTTATGCAATCTGAGTATAGATCATAGTCCATATTCGTTTAGTGTGATTTAGTTTTAATGAGTGTCTATGAAAATGTATTTAGTATATTTTAAACAATTTTGCTTTCAGTGAATATAGAATTCTTGAACACTTGTAATAATTTTATTGCATTTCTATTAGTTGTGTGAAAATATATTTTGGCAGAAAGTTTGGAGCTAGATTTTGTGGAGTTTTTATATTAAATTTAACTTAATTGTTGTTTTTATAATTTGAGTTTCACATAGGTTATAGACAAATTACTGCATGTGAATAAAACATTGTGAATAAGTATTGACAATATTTATAAATTATTTAAGAGTTGATTTATTCAAATTTTAAATCTTTTTTAGTTAAATACAATGTAAAAAAACATCAATCAAAACTAATTATATTAAAATATATTTAAAAAACCAGCTTTAAATTCCTATGATAATACTTGGTAATTTTCATTTAATTTCATTTTTGTTAATTTATTACCCTATTAAATTTTATGTTTTATTGAATGAATCCCTATAAATGTTATTTTATTCATATTTGGTTCTTATTTTTAATTGTGTTATTTAAACTGTTAATATTATCTTATATAGCAATAATGTAAATCAAATTTGGTAAGCGTTAGTCGTTTTATGCCAACAACTTAATAAATATAGTAATAAATAATTTTCCTGTGTAGTTTGTAATTTATGTTGTAATTAGTGCTTATTAACAACATAAACAGTATACATATTATGAAGGGTACATGGAAATTATATTAATATAGAACAAAAATATTATTCATTAGTGTATATTCGTTAAATTAATTAAATTAATATCACTTATAATTATTTTCTCTATCAATTATATACTGTATAATTAAATACTTCTTAATTTGATTAAGAAATTAGTATTTGTTTTTATACTTATTTTAAAACTAATTAACGTTATATATTCCCTGTACCTCTCATTCATATGCAGAGCTGGGCATGAATTTAAAATCAAAAAGCCTTTAATACAAGTATTTAGTGAACTTGTTATTTTGAAGACTTTTTGATTATGCAAATTTAAGGGTTATGATTTAAGCGCTCCGTCTCTTCAAAACCAAAATTATTTCGATAAGTTAATTTATTTTTAAAACGACAATGCTTTACCAGCCACTAATTATAATTATAACCTATTGGTAATAAATAAAAAATTATTGTTGATTCTAATCACATACTAAATTCTAAATATTTTGTTGTTTGTTGATTGGTTCTTTGTCTCGTTACAATTTGTTTTCAATTTTCAAATCATGATTTGTCCCAGCTCTGTATATGCATGTATGACAAGTGCATAGGCCCTTGGAATGCAAAAACATATTTCGTTATTAATTTTCAAAAAATAAAATAAAGTCCCTTTTTTGTTTGTTTGTTTTTTTTTTTTTTTTTTTTTTGAAGGATAAATGACGGAGGTGGCAGACATGAATGACCGAAAATATTATATCTGGGTTTATTGGTTACTAATAACCATTAGGTGGAGGTCTAGTCACAATACCTTATGTACATCAATTTATGGCAACGTTATTAAAATACTGTTGGTGGCAGTTAATAACCACAATAAACCATCCCAGACCAAAATAATAGAATACTCAAAAAGCTATAGTTTGTTTTTATTTTGTTAAAATTAAATGTTTTTTAAATTTATATATATATATATATATATATATATATGTCGTCAATCATTCCTACTTATTATTAATGAATCTTATCCCTTTATTGTATTGAATTTAATCGCATAATATAGTAAATTATAAATTCAGTATTTTCTATATGCACATACACACA
>JAIPRN010001157.1:11140-36507 GCA_025469175.1 Geopemphigus sp. TES_GeoC_2020
GTGTGTGTGTGTGTGTGTGTGTGTGTGTGTGTGTGTGTGTATGTGTATATATATATATATATATACATATATATACATGTATTCTGGGGCAAATCATGAGCTTCCCTCCATTGTATAGTTAAATATAATTTTAAATTATATAGAGATAATTATTTAATTGATAATGGATGTAAATTCTAAAAAAATAATGTTGTGATATTTATAACTACACCAATCATTTATAACTAGGTCCGGTTAACTTATTTTTAATAATATAATCTATCTAATTAACAATTTTTAAATGATAAGGAAGAAATTTAGTATCGAGTTCTTTAATATAAAATGTCAATACAAGACACTTTTCAGCAATGTTTAAATATCTACATTTCATTTATTGTTTATTTATAAACAGTAATTTGAAGTACTTTAAGTAGTATTTACAAGCAATTTAATACTTTTTTAATTTTAAGTTAAGAAATATGATTTTCATCAAATACATACAGATGTTTTTTGAATCAAATTTTCTAACTATATTTTTTAACAATTATATACTCAATAATACGTTATTTATTATTTATTTTAGAAATAATTATTTTTTCTAGTCTGTTTAAATTGTATTAGTTTTTTTGTTTCAAATTTATACTTACATATAAAATTAATTAAAGTACAATTTTTGTCAAATTAATTTATTTAAAAGGATAATTCCTTTTCATATTGTTACCTATCAAATTTCAAATACTCTAAAACTAAATGTTATTATTATTTGCAATAGAATGTGTTAAAATTTAAAATTACTATTTCTGTGAATTTAGAAAAATTTTAAAATAAGGAAATATTTTTACAAAAATATAAAAATATGTTCTAAAAGTAATTATTTTGTTATTATTTAAATATTATAATTTTGACACAAATTATACCTTAATGTACAGTATTTTAATATATGGGTTACATTAATTGAATAGTTGATTTTATTAAGATTCAAAATTATTTATAAATAAAACCAGATCAATTTATCATTTAAAATAATTTATTTTAAATTTTAACACAATCATTTTGCATAACTGGTAGTAGTTATTTTTGCATAAATCCATTGTATTTTATGAGTAATTAATATGGATTTAATGATTGTTTTTAAATAAATTTAATTATATTTTGGGAATATATGAAATTAGCTATTCATTGAACAAAATTTGTTTTTTTAAATTGCTCATTATACTAATACCTATATTAAATACAATTTATATTTACTTAAAGATATCAAATATGCCGTTTATATATATTTATATAATTATTTCCGACATATCCATTTTAGTTAAATAAAAATTACGCTGTTATCAATTCGTTACGTATTAAAATTGAGTTATCTTAAATTTAGAAATTGTCCGTTTGTGTTCAATTCTGAGTTTATTTCTTATTTTAAGTTCATATAATTCATTAAGTCAAGGGCATAATTCTGTGGATATATTTGGGTTATGTATTAAGAAATTGTTTAAACTAAATAAATCATAAAATTATAAATAAATAGTGTTTTATTTTTTAATAGTAAACCTTCATTTTCTTCCTAAGAATAACTAAATATTCGTGTGTATTATTTTTATAATATTTAATTCATAAATAATTGTATATTGTACTATTTCAATGAATTAATAGTAAAATGTGTTAAATTAAAAGAAGTGTTAAATTTTGGTAAATTAGTAAGTTATCAAAGTTTTAATGATGTGATACATTAAATAACCTGGTTGAAAATTTTGTAACATTATTATTTATATCCATATTCTGTTCACGTTTTATATAGATATACATACATACATTAAAGGTTTATTAATGACGGAGAAACAAGATGTATATTAGATTTACTTATATTTTTATTATTATTTATTTATTTATAGTAGTACAGTAGTCTTTGAGTTGATTGTATATAGTTTTAGTTATTTTAAAAATTAGGGAAAAATAAATTATATAATTTACAGTGCAATATACTTCCAGGAATAAATAACTTTACAAGACTGTTTGAAGTATGCATTGTAATTTGTTGCCTGGTTTGATCAAAATACGATTGGACCGAATTATTGATAATTTGTTCCAGGTCCATCAAGCAGTAGTACTACATCTTCAACATCTACCGCCGGTCATCACTCAAAACGAGTTTCAACAAGAATGTCAAATCATCAAAACAATATACCACTGAACCAGAATGAGACTATAACAACTAAATCTTCCAACTCTATGCAAACAACAACAAAAACAAACCAACACAAGACTGCTTCAAAAGAAGTAATTTTAATTTACCTAAGATATTTGTATATTAATGTTTATATAATATATAATCTTTTTTAAGGTATGTACTAAAGCAAAATCTAATGCAAATAACAAGTCAGCGAATCCGTCACCTTATTGTGACTTTTGTTTAGGTGACGAAGTATCAAATAAATCTGGACAACCAGAGATATTGATTTCTTGCTCAGATTGTGGACGTTCAGGTGATTATTTCTTTGTATTTACATATTGAACAATATATATATATATAATATATTCTATAGGTCACCCAACTTGTTTACAATTTACTGCGAATATGATAATTTCTGTATCAAAATACCGTTGGCAATGTATTGAATGTAAATGTTGTTCCATTTGTGGTACATCCGATAATGATGTAAGTGTGTTTTATTTCTTAATAAATATAGGAATAAATAAATAAAATAAAAATTCTTTTATATTTATTTTTATCATAAAAAAATAGGATCAACTATTATTTTGCGACGATTGTGATCGTGGATATCACGTTTATTGTTTAACACCACCATTAACATCACCTCCAGAAGGATGTTGGAGTTGTAAACTATGTATTAAAGAATTCCATCAAAAATAATCTGTCAACTCTAGAAAACTTATCAACCATTGGCTGCTAGTAGTCAATCAGTATTATTTAAATTAAGTTTTTTTGTAATTATATTCATTTTTTATATTTTTAATTCCAAATTAAATATTTGAATTATATCTATTTTTACTTTTGTCAAACTTATGTGTAATATTCGTGATTTTTATTTTATTTATATATATCCAATCTAAACAAATTGATATTTGCTTGTATGTTGTAATTGTAATTAACAAGACACTTTAAAAATTAAACCTTACGAAATACCCTTGATTTAATTATTAAAGTTGTATTTAAATATTGATTTTTTAAATAATTGCAGAAATGTAGATGTGTATGTGTTACTCAAAATATTTATTAAAAAAGAAATTAAAATTGTGTTTAACAATATACATTTAATAATTATAAATAAATAAAGATCTTCAATAAAATTATTTTATTTTTATTCCTAGTTAAATTTTGTAAATATAGTGCCTAAAAAATAATACCCACTTTATGCAAGAAGGTATGTAAAGTTACTATTAAACGAAAATTACAATAATTTATTACATTTTAAGTAATAAATCAACATTACTAGACAATCATCGTAAACTTCACCCGTAATGACACTCAAATTCGATTTTTGTTTTCTTCTATTGGCAACATTGTTGTTGTCTTCTCATTAACCTATGAGAACAACAACTATTTTGAGGTTATACCGCCAATTTGTACATAATTGCCCGCTATTTTACATTATACAATGCATTATTATGAAGGTCGAATAAATCGCTTTATATATTCGTTTTGTTGTGTTTATAGTTTTTTTGATAGTACTGTACTATTTCAAGACATTGCGCATTCAGTATCAATAATTCGTTTTACAACCATTTGAATTTTTGAGTTACAACGGCTCGCTATCATGGACATTCGTCCGTTGTTGGTCGCCGAATTCGAAGATTTGGGCTTGTCTATATCGGACGATATCTTGGACGAATGTAAGTGTGTATTCTTACGGTTAATAAAAACGATTGTGTTAGTTAAATATTTATTATATTTTCGACGCTATAATACAAGTATTTGTATTAAAAAACTTGTGTTTTTATGTTTTTGTTTGGTTTAATAATATTCATTTAAATTTAAAACCGGTTATATATACAATTTTTACTAATGGCACATGAAGGGTTCTTCTGTCTCCATGTTCTTGTAAATAAAATTCATTTACTTTTAACTATATTCTGGCAGGACGTGCATTGTAAAAGTTAGGTCTAGGTTGTTGGTTAAAATATAAACATTGTTATAAAAGTGTTCAGTTGGCAATGTCAACACTATTATAAGTAACTTGTATCTGTAATATGTTCAATAAATCGACATTAAACTTGTTAGTATATTCTAGTTATACTTCTATATAGTATAACATTGATTTTAATTAGTAATTGATAAAATTTTTAATAGTTTAATATTGGTACAAATATTATGTATATTTGTAAGATCTTATTGTACCTTATTTGTACCCAAAAAGTATTAAAAACATTCTTATGAATAGACAGAATAAATGACATTTTCTTGTATATTTTACCAGTTCACTGGGCTTAATAATCCATCAAAGTAATTATGTGTTAAATAATAACAAACAATTATCAGTTAAAAACTAAAGTTTTTTATATATCCTTATAGCATAGTATATTTTAAATGTTTTTCATTAATACATTTTTTAGGTGTTATTATATGTCATACACATAAAATATCTGCATCAAATTTTGTTGAATTTTGGATTGCTCATTGTGTAACATTACAAATTGATGCGAATGATTTATGTAAAGAAAGGCTTTTGACATTAGTTAAATCATTCCCAAAAGACAACGGATTGAAGTCTAACAATAAGTAATTTCTTTTGTGTTTTATTATTATAAATTAGTCTTCACTACAGAAAACATGATGTATAAAACTAACATGTATATTAATTGTATATATTACGAAATGTTAATATCTATAGATGCTTATACAAATTTGTATTGTTTCTGATTTAAAACTTAAAATACACCCAACTAATTACAATATATTTCTTTTTAAAGATTTTAAAAATATATTTATTGTTACAGAAAATATATTGAAAAAGAATCAAATTTAAATAAATCAGTTTCCTTAAATTCTGCCATTCAAACGTCATTTAAAGTAAGTCATTTAATTTATAAATTTTTCTATATTTAAATATAATATAATAAAGATATATTATATATTTTATTACAAAATAATACCTAATGATTTCTTTTAATCAAAAACTGATAGTAAATAAAAATTATTTAGTTTTTATATTATATATATATAGGAAAAAATTCAATTATGTTAAATATTTTTTGTATTGAAAAAATATTTCATAGTTGTTTGTAATGTTACTTCGAGTTAATATAAAAGAAAATTTTATGGTAAGATGAATATTTCGTCATCAAAAGTATATATTTATAAAATAACTGTATATTTATGTTAAAAGACTCGGTGGAGTATGCTACATAAAACTAAATTTTGGAGAGATTTATAAACCTTTAAACTTTATTTTTATGTTGAACTTAACACTGCCTTCCCCTCTGTTAATACACCACTGATGTAAACTTAACCGTTCATAATAATTATTAGTGATCGGCAAATATGCATTTGATTAATTTTGTTTGTTATAAATTATAACGTTTATATGTTTGTTTATTACACGTTCATATATATTATAGTTTATAATACATGTATAAAGTGCGTGTTATGCTGGAAAGCCGTCTAAAACGGCGTCTTCTACTTTAAGGTGATACCCTCCCGTCATACGTTGTTTTTTTCTCGTTCGTTTACCTTTTTTGCCGTCATTAAGTGCTTCTAAAGCGCGCTCTAACGCATTTCTCTTGGTGTGCGCGCGCCGCGCATTAGGCTTCGATTAATGTATAAGTTTCAGTGTGCGTGCGGGTGCCTATGTATACACGTAGTTGTACGTGTATTTTGTTCAAGGCCAAAACGCCGGAGTGTTGAATCCGGCACTGTGCGCGCGCATGCGTGTGTGTGTGTGTGTGTGTGTGTGTGTGTATGCTCGCGCTTGTGTGTATGTGTGTGTGTATGCTCGCGCTTGTGTTTAGTGAATGCGCGCGCACGCATGCTCATGCTTTTAGACACGGCCTTTTATTCAATAGTTTGTTAACGTTTACTTGGCTCTAAGCTCATGATATGTGTACCAATCTTTACGAATAATTTTTTACCTCGTTTTTAATAATGCACGTTCTCGTCGCGCAGTATATTTTTTTCAATTATGTACAATGTTATATTACGAGTGTTCTGTTTACCACATGACCATAAGATGACACAGCTACCAAAGGACAAAGAAATATGCACTAATTGATACATTTTTAAACCTACTACAAATTGTTAGACGGTCCGTGAGTGTTTTTCTATTGTACATTGATTGTTACAAATTGTGACTAGATTTACACTCATCAACTGTCTACCAGTTCATTTAGGTTTTTATTTATTATTAAACCTAATAGTAATAACCTGATAGAATTGTTTGATTTTTTTTATAGTTAAGACCCATTTGTAAAATTTAAAATAATTAGTTAAAACAATATATAATTATATTTACATTATCGTATTTTATAGATACAATTTAAATAATAATATGTAAATATATATTCATTTTTTGTGATAATATATTAAATATTTATAAATCTTTAGTTTTATCATTGTATTGATTTTATATTCTGAACAATGTACATATATTAAGTAATTATGTTATAATGTATGTTCTATCTAATTTATTTACATTTTTAATAGACTGTTTTAAACAAAAATATGACAAGTTGTTATATAATGGATTAATATGGTAAATAAAAGTTGGACTTATTTACTTACACATTACTTCAGCTTTTAAATTAAATAAGTTATTAATTTCCCATGTCCTATAGTTATTTATATATCTATATGTACTTAATATGTTCACAATTAAAAATTTCTAAGAAAAATTAATATTTAACTGCTAAATATTTATGTACTTTTAAAGTTTTGTAGATATGAAATATTACAAATTGAATATATCTGTAAATTCCTTGTCAATCAATTTAAATTATTTAAAATTTATAGTTAAAAAAACCAATATTTTTATTCTAAATCAAATAGATTTAGAATAATTTTTCCTCTTAGTTACATGTAATTGAAATATGAAATCAAAATAATATATATATTTAGTATTCAATATGAAATTTTTTTATCACGTTTTAAGCATTTAATAATTGCAATAAATCATATATATATATATATATATATATATATATACACACACACGAGTGATTATATAATTATATTATGATGTAATACTATTAGATATATAAATAGATTATATAGTCTAATTATAACATGTGATATATTTTATCAATAATTAACGTTCAACAAGACATACATTTGATGTTTCAGAGTACAGATGTGGCAAATTCTGTTAAAATTGAAAATGAAATCAGTGTCAACAATTTTATTGAGGGAGATAATATTGATGAGTATGATAATATCTATTGTAGTATATCAACATTTCGTATTTTATTTAAGATATTTGCATACTCAGAATCAACTGTATCTGTTAATATTTCAATTACTCTCATTATTTTAATTTAGAGAAAATACGACTTCAATTTCTGGAGATATTGCATGTAAATTTGAATGCAAAAATGTTGATGCAAATGATATTTCGGCTGATATAAACACCATACACTTTTCGCGTCAAAAATTATGGTGTAACTTCATATTTGGTCAAGTTAACCATCAAAAATTTGATAACCATGTACAGATCTTGGTTGACGATATTATTAAAAGAAATAATTTAAAACCTACAGTATTCTCTGAAATTATTTTTAAAAATGACAGTGTGAGTATATATTAATGGATAATTTATCAAATATTCCAATATAATTTAAGAATACTTTTTATTTAAAATGAAGTAAACATTGATTTATACGTTTTGTGTTTTAGCTTTGAATCATTTAACTAGATATTAGTATTATATTGATATATTTATCAAAATAATATACTGTTATTATATAATGTATATATTCAATATTTCAGACAGAAATAACAATTTCTGGCAGTTTAAAATTGATAAAAAAGGAATTGTTTCTCAGTTCTTCATTCAGTGGTTTATTAAAACTTGATTTGTCTGAAACAGAACATCCAATACAGTCATTATTTCTAAACCAAATATTGGTCGTCACTGGTACTAAACCAGATACAAAGGTTTTTAAAGTTCGAAAATTGTATACCGATTCATCATTGCCATTTTCAAAAAAATTACCAGAATTTTCAGAAGGTATATTGATATTTTTACAAAGAATTTTTTATTTTCTAGGGTATACATATGTTGAAATTTACATTTTATTGTTTAAAAATAGAGAATATTATATAATAAGTATTTTTTATAGGGATTATGAACGTGATAATAGCTGCAGGACCATTTTTTAGTGAATTATCTCCACATGGTAACTCATTAAAATCCTTGATACAAAAAGCGATTGAGTTTGAATCAAAACTGGTTTTACTTTTTGGACCAATATTTGAGTCTGATTTTGGAACACAATTGAATATAATTTCATTAGATAGTCTTCAAAAATACTATGATGAAATATTAGAATCTGTGTTGAAACCATTATTAAGGTTTGTAGTTATCCTATTGTTTGATTAAAAGACTAATAATATTTTATGGTTTTGAATTAAATTTAGCAATCCGAGTACTCAAAATACAAAAGTAGTAATATTTAATTCGTGGAAAGATGCCTGTAGTTTTGCTTTTTATCCAACACCACCAAATACCGATTCAATTTTACCATCTATATATCCCGACAATGTTTTTATGGTGTCTGATCCATGCGTGTTCTCTATTAATGACATTATAATTGCTGGTAATGCGAGTGATGCTCTTACAAGTCTTCGTAGTTCAGCAATCAACCAAACGCAGTAAGCAATATATTATTGGTCAATAAATATTTATACATTGTTTAAAACCTAAAGTTTTTTATTTACTAAATTATAACATAAAATTGTATTTTAATAATTTATTTTAAATATTTATCCATAAAGCTGAAATAAATACCAATATTTGTTTTTAATAGCTATTTTTGTTTTTTTATAGAGAAGAATTGTTTACAAAACTTTCTAAACAAATAATATCTCAAAGGTGTTTACATCCTTCTTATAATATTAGTCCAACTATTCCAGTTGACCAGCTTCTGTGGTTGGAACATTGTTCATTTCAAAAATATACTCCGCACATAATATTAATGTCTTCACAACTACGTACATTTATAAGAGTAATTGTTTTATTTTTTATTTATTAAATAATTTTGTTCACAGTAATACTTAAAACTGTCAGTAAGATTTGTATTCATCTTTTATTAATCTATATTTAATAAATATGACTGTTTATTCACCTAATTTATTATACAACAATAGATGTTAATAAAATAGAAAAGTAAATTATTTCATGTTATTAATGTTTATTTGAATAATTAAATTGGAATTTATTTCAAATTGTTTTACATTATTATTTAATTTTACGTATGTTGTGTATTAATTATTCTAAATATTTTTTTATGTATATTTCAGATTATTGATGGCTGTATGATTTTAAATGTTGGTCAATTAATGAAACATAATTTTCAAAAACAAGAAGTATCTGGTACTT
Source organism: Geopemphigus sp. TES_GeoC_2020 (assembly GCA_025469175.1). Taxonomy (NCBI): domain Eukaryota; kingdom Metazoa; phylum Arthropoda; class Insecta; order Hemiptera; family Aphididae; genus Geopemphigus; species Geopemphigus sp. TES_GeoC_2020. The sequence continues at coordinate 20,665 of JAIPRN010001157.1, forward strand.
ATGGTATACTTCAAATATCTTCAATGAAAAATAATTATTGGTCACCTCAAACTAATATTTCCGCCAAAATTCTTTACATTTAATAATAGCGTTTTGTTTATATAATCCCGGTTTTTATTTTAGTATCTCAACGATATGTATTTGTAAATCAAAATATTCCGTTTAAATGAATATAGGGATTAATTTAAAACAAAGGAAATGTATTTTTTTAATTTTTCAAAGAAAAAGTAGAGTAGACGACAATGTATTAAAACAATCTCGTGAAATGTATTTCGCGCATTTTACAATGGACAAATATTTTATGTTTGATTACTTAATTTTTTATTTTAATTTAAATTCTGTGCCGGATGCACGCAATATTGTTAATTGAGAAACGGTTCGGTCACGCCATCTGGCGGTCCTAATTTATCGATCGTGTCAGCTCGTCCAACGTTCATATCTTATCTTCAGATGCGATAATAACTGGTAAATATTGACCTGTACCCCGTAACCTTAAACACGGTGGTTAAGGGTATAGAGCGGTTGAATTCGGAGACGTCCGAATAATCTACGACGATGTGGGAGAGTTGACCGACCTTATCGTCTACGTCGTGATTTCGTATCTCGGGCAGCGATGTCGAAGTGGTTTTTTACTGCACGATTTTATCCGTGGTTCCCTATCGCAAGTTGTGTCGTCACTCAGTAACATCGTGGATTATCTCGCACGCGCGTTCCAGTGATGTTATATACGTTTTGCGCTGCCTCCGTGACACCGTTTACCACAGTACGAGTTGGCGATAAAGTTGAACATAAATCTCGGACGACGTATTTCGTAGTTTTTACCAACTCGTCCGACGTGTTGTTTAACGTTTCCTGCATTTGTCCGTTCGTCGTCAGTCTTCCCGTTATACGAAATGAAGAAAAAGGTAAATGTCCCATCGTCCCGGATTGTCGTCGCTGATCGTTTTTTCTGGGCATTTTTACACGAAACGAACGAATATTATTGTTCGCCCTCTGCACGATTAATAATGGGTTTGACGGGATTTTTCGGTTACTTTCGTTACCCGTTGAATTTTTCTCCCCGAGATAAGGCGACCGTTCGGGCTCTTTTTTGTTTACCGATTTTTACTTATACGTACATTTTAACTCATTAACACGCTGAATTACGGTATAAATTTAACGAAGTTATATAATTTACGGATAATAGGTATATTATCAATTTAAAAAATATGGTCGTAGGCCACCGAGTAATTTTGTCGCGTATATAACTGATCTACGGCGTTTTAACTTTTATTCGATAATTCGCTAAATTATTTATAATGTAGTTATTATTATGATATACTTCCTTTGTGTTTGGCCATTTTCTTATTTTGATTAATTGTAATCAACTTCAATACTTAGGTATTATTGATGGGCAAAAGCGGCTCTGGAAAAACTAGCATGAGATCTATCATTTTTGCCAACTACATAGCTAAAGACACAAGACGTTTAGGCGCTACGAGTAACACACAATTCATTATACATACAAATTAAACAATTAGGATATTTATTTAATTGAAAATATTTTTCTAATTATAGTTGACGTTGAACATTCACATGTAAGATTTCTTGGGAATTTGATTCTCAATCTGTGGGACTGTGGAGGGTAAGTTATTATATTAACTTGGTTACAGTCAATTAACTACTATTTCAATTACTGATATTTAGTTTATACATTTAATGTGTGTATGTGTGTGTTTCTGCTGTAATTCAAATAATTATTTATTCAAGTTTTATTGTTTATGATTGTTCCTTTTGCCAAATACCTTCTTGAATATGGTTTTTTTCAATTAGAATATAATCTGGATTTTTGAAAGTATACTTACAAAAGTTTTAATAAGTAAAAGAAAATATGTACAATATTGGTATTACATGAATTTGTTTTAATTTATACACATTTATTTTAGACAAGAAGCATTTATGGAAAATTATTTCGTAAGTCAACGTGAAAACATATTCAGAAATGTTGAAGTTTTGATTTATGTATTTGATGTTGAAAGTCGCGATGAAGAATTGAAAAAAGACTTAAGATATTATCAAACATGTTTAAGTGCCATATATGAAAATTCTCCAACTGCCAAAGTGTTTTGTTTAATTCATAAAATGGATCTCTTACAAGAAGATCAAAGAGATAAGGTATCACTTATTTAAAATAAAAATGATGTACTGATTCTTCAGTTTTTGTACTTATTATTAATTGTAAGACATAATATTTTTTAGGTATTTACTGAACGTGAAAATGACATAATAAATATGTCAAAGCCAGTAAAGTGTGTTTGTTTTAAAACATCTATATGGGATGAAACATTATATGGCGTAATTATTTACATTTAATATAATTTTAATACATTTCTTATATTTATAGCCTTAGAAATTATACTGACAAATATTTCTTCTTATCTTAAACAATAGCATCTTAAAGTTATTTTACACTTCTAATATTTGTTACTACACCATACTTCTTCCAGCTTCTAGTACGTTAAGTTTTTATCGCTATCACCAAATAATTTCACTTTTCTCGATCTTATACTGTCTTTCTCCAATTTCGCACTCAGATCTTCCAAATATTTTTCTACAACCCACTTATTAGAACAACCCCTTGGCCTTTTTCCTTCTCTGACTTCCAATCCAGTACTAACTTTATTACTGCTTCTGCATTATACCATATTACATGTCCTAGCTATTTTATTCTCTCTTTTCACAATCCCATTTATTGTTATTTTCAGTTCCTCTTATAATTCTTGGTTGAACTTTTTACACCATTGACATCTGTCCTTGTATCTAAAATTGTACTACACATTCTCCAAATTTTATTTTCAAAAGTTTTTAGACTTCTCTATGTGCCACTTACAGTTGTCCATACTTGACAACCCTATGTGAGTGACTGTCTTATTACTGATGTATATAGTGTTACTTTTGTTTATTTTGAGAAGAGTTTTGACTTAAAAAAAAGTTCTGATAGGATGTTATCAAAACCGGGTGCCTTCCAATTTTTAAGGTTTCTTATTGCTTCCTTGACTTAATTTTTGGATATTTCATCTACCAATAGTGCCATTCGATGAATATATAACCTTATAGTCTATAGGGTTGGAGGGTATTGTACTATTTAATAGATCAGTGAAATCCATCTTCTATTTTCTTTTCTGGCTCCAAAAGTATTGTCCCATATTATTCTTTACAGCTTTTAAACTTAGGTTAAATAAATTGTACTTTTTGATGGTTTTGAAAAAATGTCTTAATGGCATCTTTAAATTATTTTACACTTCTGGTAAATGTTACTGCACCATACTAATTAAAGTATTTTTTCTCTAGGAGTGTCCATTTCAATGTAATCTTCTAACTTCTATGATACTTGGCCTTTAATACCACTGTTGAACTCATTATTTCCAATTATTTCGTTTATGCACAAGTCAAAGATATTTCTTTTAAAAATCAAGTTAATTTTACTATAATTTATGCAAAATCCTTATAAAGCTGATTTCTAACTACGCTTATTTTCTAAACAAGATTGTTTTACAGAATATGTTAATAACCTATCACCAACTCCATAACTCCTGGAGAAGAGAGCTCGAAGCTTTGAATTCTCACCATACCTGTGACACTTCATTTTGAGAAATGTTTTAATAAATTTTATATATTAATGTGGCATTTTGTTTACATTATTATATTTTAGGCATGGTCTTCAATCGTTTACAAATTAATACCAAATATTCAAGAACTTGAACAAAGTTTGAAACAGTTTGCTAATTTGATGGAATGTGATGAGATACTATTATTTGAGCGAGCTACATTTCTCATCATATCTTTTTGTGAACAAGCTTCACATCATGATACACATAGATTTGAAAAAGTTTCAAATATTATTAAAGGATTCAAATTAAGCTGTAGGTTAGTATTTATAATTTATATAAATATTAACGATTATGACAATGTAACATCAAAAGAAATTTTATAATATACCTACTGTTGTTCACCTAGAATTTTAATTTTAAAAGTACCTAGATTGTATTACGTCTATTGTTAACAATTACTTTTATTTTTTCCAGTAAGCTTGCTTCTCAATTTACATCCATGGAAGTGAGAAATTCAAATTTTTCAGTATTCATAGACTTATTTACACCTAACACGTACATAATGGTTGTAATGTCGGACCCGACCATTCGTAAGTGTTTAAACACTTATACTACTTTTTAAATATAAAAGCTCTATATTGATAAAATGTATTATTTGTTTGTTTAGCATCCGCCGCGGTTTTATTAAATATTAAAAACGCCCGGAAACATTTTGAAAAACTAGAACGTGCAAGTACTATTAAGACTTAATCATTAACCAAAAGTTGATTTGTGAATAACTTCATGCCAAAAAAACACAAAGTGAACCATGTTCTATGACTTGTGAAACAGTATTTATCAATCAGCTGGAAAATTATTTATTTTGTTTTATTATTTTAAATATATAATATATATTCGTAAATATTTTGAAATACAAAATAAAGTAATAATTAAAATGAATCGCGCTATCTACTTTAAGCTCTTACCTGTTCCTGTGATGATGGGAAGAAGTTACAAGAGTTACAAAAAGGAGGTACCATGGTGTATACTGTTTCTGATACGTTGATTAGAGAAAATAGAGAGGAAGTTAACCAAAGGCTTGATGTGTAGAGATTAGCTCTGGAAGATTAGGTGAGGGGGGAGTTTAAGACAAAGGTGGCTAATGCCAAATAGCTTTGATTGAAGTTAGGTAAAGAACTATTATGAATCTCCCAAATCTAATAAGATTGAAAAGACTACAAAATTAGATCATACTTAAGTTAGTTTATAAATGAGCTGAGTAATGAATCATTTATGCTGATCGTTTTAGGTTTTATGCCTCTTTTTAAGGTCAAATAAGGAGGAAAATAATGGATTTATACTTTCTTTGAATTCATATGTGTATCATGAAACTTTCGCTTTCATTGCTAAATGTTTGTTGTTCAAAATACCATTATAACGCTTTGTGTTCAATTAACGATAGATATTTTAAAAGAGAAAAAGTTGTGTATTGTCTCTATACATATATTTGAATAATTGTACACATAATTATCTAAATTAAAAAAAAAAGTACATAATAATTTAATTTGTTAAAAAAACTTCAATAATGTATACAAATGAAATATCTAAAATATTATGGCGACAAAAATTGTTGTAAATTAATATTCGTGTAAATTTATTGGTTCTGACAAATAGAAAATGTTTTTTTAATTTCATATTAAATAATGGTAAAGAAAAAATGTTTAATTTGATTCACAAACAATAATCACGTTACAAAATTATACAATCAACAATTTTGGATTTAACCATGTATCCGAAATTGGGATTCCATTATATTTATAATTTTTAAATCCGGTCACATAATATTTTCCTAAATACCAATCAACGTTTTGAAATGTGCCATCGTCGATTGGTTTTGTATTTGACACACACTCTTCAATATCAACGTATACTTCGAAATTCAAACATTTTTGGAAGCAACACGATTTTGTCTCTACCTCGTCTTGTGGCAAGTCAAATTTGAAAACCACTTGTTTCCCTCTCAAACAATGAAACCGTTCTTTAGGGATGCACCAATTGGTTCTCATTTTTTGGCCCTTCTTTACTTTGAACATTACGTACAAGTTCGCCTCGACCATTATGTTCGATGTTAATATATCGTTGAACTTGTCATTGTTCAAAATATTTCTATAAAAAAAAAAAATTGATTAAACGCATACATTTATCCTCTTCTAGGACTAATAACAGTTTCGTTAAATTATTTCTTAACAATTGTAAATAAATATGTTTCGTGAATAATATTAGGATTAAATGACAACTTTAGAAAAGTATTTTGGATTAATTTTGGTCCAATAAGAAGTTATTTAGTATTTGTACTTAAATCGGTGTATGAGAATGACCTACAGTGTTCGATTTACATCGGAAATGATAATAAATATTATTTCAAACCATCACTCACTTAAACACGTTGTCAATGTGTTTTCTTGAAGAATGTTGTTTTTCGTTATGCGAATAACTCAACTCTGGTACGTGTATATTAAAAACTGTTATGGGATTACGTATACTAGACCCGATTAGTATCATCACTGTCTCGATATGGTTCGTCATGCAGCTAAGAAATTCATGTTCGATACACTGGAAAAATATCGAAAACGATAAGAGCGAATAATCGCGTCGATAACAAACAAAGATTATAATAATCTCACTTTGAACACCGTTTCCATTGTGTATATTGCGTTCGAAACTTTTTTATAATACTTGTCCGACTCCAGTCTGTATTTATTTCGTTGATTCAAACTGTCGTTTTGCTAAAACGTGAATAAAATCTAAATAACGTCGTAAGTATCGCGTTTTCGGACGGCGATAATTAATTCACTATCGACCGTAACGAAAAATAGTAACGCCTCGAATCGTCAGTTAGAAACGTTAACTGTAGAATAACGCGTAAGTACACATAAACGGGCAACTCACCTGGACATTCAGTTCGTTGTATTTGTCTATATACAATTTCAAACGATCGTACGGATAGGGAATGAGCTGTTTCTCGTAAACCAAATATTTAATGAGCGTGGCGACGACGGTGGAAAACGACTGTGGCGTCATGATGTCGGACAAATGGACGTTCACATCGCAGGTGGCCGCCATTGGACAATTCCGCCGGTACGGAACCGAAAACGAGTGTGCTACTTACACAAACCAAGTCGTACGGCAACGCGAAAATCTCGGAATCGGACTTGTGACGGCGAATCGTATAGTAAACATCAGCTCGGAAACCGTACGGGCGACGTTGTGCGCGGATAACGGAAATTCGAAAACACCCAAAACGACGAGCACCGGTCTTGTCCGTTCACGAAACGAATGACGTTCGAATTTAACGTACAAATCGTCAAGTGGTCACGTAAAACGCGCGCCGCGACGGCATATGCGCGTACGTTTGATAACCGATAACGGACATGGTTTCGCGGTCGCGGTTACTTTGTTTTTCTTCCACGAAACATCGGTAGTACACTTGGTGTTATTATTTTCTTTTCCAGATCAAATTCAAAATCGAATGCCCGTACGCCCAGGGGGAGGGATAAATAACTAAACGCCGACGACAAATATATAAAATACGATTTTGATTGAAATCAGAAACGGAGACTACAAGATCGAACGGTTTTTTACAAAAATGGCGCCCCATTCAGGTAGTTGAACACTCGTAGTAATATTCTAATAAAAATACAAGGGTTTTACGTTAAATTAGTTAAGTTCGAAGTTGGAGAAATTGACACACAGAACGTTCGTTATTCTGATTCATACGTTATGCGAACGTCGAAATTATTCGTTTTCAATAATAATAACTTAGAACAGTGTTTTTCTCCTTTTCGTTCCACGAACAATGTCAGCCCGAATTCCGTTAAAATTAGAAAGGAAAAACATCGTCCAAACTATATACACGATTCTTCTTCTTCCTCGCCTTATTCTCCCAGCTAGTTTAGGTCGGCCACCTTGGTCTTCAGTCTCTACTTGACAAACTGTATACACGATTGTCGTACGTACGGTCACCGTAATTATTTCGCTCATAACGAACGCCTATGTACATTCGTAGAATACCTCAATAGGGGGGGGAGGGTTCGCGCGTTTGAAAAACCTCGGGGTTAATCATGCGTCTACAAACGGGCGGCCTATTGTCGAAAGTTTCGTTCTCGGGCCAAAATGTCCAAGTATCGTGACGGCCGCCGCTCCGAGTACCACGCTCATCGACAACCGAGGTCAACGTATAACGACGTCCGTTCGGCGGGTGTTGATCGAAACCAGTGGTGGATTCAACCGTCGGTTGTGTTGGATCGCAAAATTTCCATTTTTTTCTCCGTTTTGGTTTGTATTTTACTTTTCGTTTGCAGCTCGAAAATCGCGCGTATATGTGCGTACAACGATAGGTTCGTCGAATAAATATCAAAAATAACGTTTCGACAATTCCCGCCCCTTTCGTTGACACTCACGCCCCAATTCACGGTCTTCGCCCGGCTCGTGTATATACATTACAGTCGGACCCCGAGCACGCACGCGCGTGTGTGTGTGGCGTTATATAAATATATAAAACACGACGTGCACGCGCGAGCAGTGGCGTACTGAATTTCGAGAGGGGGGTATTTTTTAAATAAATAAATCAGACGACTCTGACGAAACAAGACGCGTTATAAACTTAAATAGATTATTCATTTTTAACGAACACGTTATATTATAACGCGTGCTGAGGTTTAAAAATATTTTAGTTTTTCGTTATTATTGACTATAAATATACGACTCGTAAGAAATTAATTTTTCCTAAAAATTTTCAGGGAGGGGTTATTCCCGAAACTCCCCCCAAGTTATTGCGCTGCTGGCGCCACGAGTAACATTTTGCACACGGACAGTTACCACGTACGGTTTCCGTTGCTCGCTAATAATTCGAGTTCGAAAAACGATTTTTTGGGTATAGTTCGCTTCCGTGCACTAACTAACGCGTCTAACACTAAGCGGCAATTGTTTTCGTCGGTTTTCCTATGCTTTCAAAACGTGACGTACATTGTGTATTGTACACAGGCAGTAAGCGTATTTTTCTATAACGACCGATTTCGAGACGTCAACGATTCCGCCCCACCCGCCCACAAGTAGGCCCTCCCCTCGGACGCCTACGCCCATCGCGCGTAAATAATAAATTAACATCTACCGTACATACGAATACATAACAACACTATTAATAATACACCCGATATTGTTATATACGTACAAGTACCGTTTTGTACCGATAATTACGCCGCATTTCCGGCCTGTCCCGTCCGCCCCCTTAAACGAACGGTAATGATCCTTTTCTGGGCCAGATATTTAGAAAAAGATCCAAACTCGGCGGAACCGAAAATACCGTCTTCTTTAAAACAAGTGCCGTTTTCGAACATTTGAACGAATTTTGTAACGGATTTGTTGGCGAATTTTACAACATTTGTAAATACGTTTTTGTTACTCGATCATACAAAAATAAAAGTAATCGGCGATTTTTAGCGCAAAACTCTATTTTTGTGCACATTTAATTTTAAATTCGGCTAAAATGTTTTTTTTAGCATATTTATAATTCAGAAACTCATTTTATCCTTAAAAACATTCCGAAAAACCTTCAATTTTCCCCAAGTAATTTTAATTGATTGTTACGGCCGTATAAAGGAACAAAAAATTATGTGCATCCGTCCTTATAAAATACGAATTATCCGCCGTACAGGTATATGTGTGTGTATGTGTGATTGTGTCATGACAAAAGGAAGAACGCTTAAGTTTTACCAATAGTTTCCGATGAAATTCGAAAGCTCTTTGGATAACTTTATTCTTAATTCTATAAAACAAAACCTAAATATGCGAATAAAAATTGAAGTATATATTTGATTTTATTCATTGTTCGGTTAACTTTAAAATTAATTTTTCTCTCAAAGCTAACAAGGCTTGTATCTGTGGAGCCAATGATATTCATTTTTTAGTAATGTTTCACACATTCTGTGTTTAACAACGTATCCATGGTTTGCGATTCCATTTATTAAGAATTAATTTTTGTAAATTACGAACCGAAGAAATTTGTGGAAATTGACGAACTCAGTTCAATCAACGCACATTATGTAGTAACTCTTACGAAATTGGTTAATTTTTTTAATAAAAAATCGGCTTTGAAAAATTCAAAATACAAAAATTTGAATAAGTAAACGCTTTTACACGTTTAAATAGTATATGGATAATAAACACATTTTCCAGTTTTGTGCTAATGAATACTACATTAGACAAAGTGTATTGTAACAGGCACACAATTTTAAACTATGAAATTCAATTTATACCAACATATCCAAATGAAATTATATTAGGAACTCTCTTTATTATTTTTCTCAATTTTAAAACATATGTAGGTACATAGACCGAGTCATATCTGAAAAGATTAAATTTAATTCTTTTTCAGTTTTTAAAATGAAGACAATTATTACTAATAGTAATACAAAATGTATATTCGTATCAAATTTTAACAATTATTATAAAAATGAGATTTTTTTTTAAAACTTTGATCATTGCGTCTGTACTTGCTCTTGTCATATTGTTTTTGTGATTAGGACAAACTGGTATAGAAAGAACGTTATTGTTCATTTTTATTTTGTTTCCCCAAAACTATACATGACCGTTGCATGTAATTTACCTTCTAGGTCTTAGGATAAATGTAAAAGTAAATAATGGACTAACAGAATAATAATATTTAGGTCCTTTGTCGCATGTCTTTCATAACTTCCTAGATGTTAATACATGATATTGTTGAACTGTTTTGAGAATATTATTCAATGATAGAATTATCAATAAATATACAGCCCATTGTATGTACTAACAAAAATTTGTTTTATTAAACAAAAAACACTTTGTATATATACAAAAGAAAAATATATATATACTAAATATATATATATATATGTGTGTATGTGTGTATAATAATAAACAAAATGATGTACATGTGTTTGAGTAAAAGTGAATTTTGATAATATATTGAATGCAGTATAAACAGTAAATAAATACACAATACTTAAGAATTTATAATAATAAAATTAGATCTTTTTTGTCAAAAATCAAACAGACAAAACACTAATAATAATGATGTTTAATAAGAAAAATAATAGTTAAAATAAAGAATACACGTTGGTGTAAAATTCAATTTTTCCAAAATACTAATACTGAAATAAATAAAAGTACTGCAATATATGTTACTATTTTCTTGATAATTTTTTATTTATTTTATTTAAATAACATTTTTTATTTATATAATATATATATATATATTTGTTTTTAAAGGCAGGTGAAAATAATAATAATAGTATAAAAAGCAATAGTTTGCAATACCGCACACTGTTCTGTCAATATGTTTATATTTATGTACATTAAACCTATATACGTGTGTGTATAAGGTAGTCTCGTATATACACTAATATATACAGTAGCGCTTTTTAAGAATTGTCCATATTATAGCCAACTTATGTAAAGATACTGAATATATATATATTACATAATTAATACAAAGTTAAATATAAAACGAGTTGTATCAGTGTATTTCATTTGTTTGCTTTTTTTTTAATTATACTTTGGAAATAAAATTTTGTTTATCCTTTAGATAAATAATGTATCATTGAGGTTTTTATTTGACAAAAACTTTTAAAGCCTTTGAGCGTTTTTCATTGATTGAATTAAAAAATATATAAATATAGTTTTTTGAATACCAATAACTAACTATATTTGTGGTCATGACTCATGAAAATCAAGAAATTTTCCATGAAAATCACTTATATAGTGATAGCACAACTTACAGAATTCCAACATTTATTTATAAGTTCCAAAATAAAGGCAATTTTTAATTGCGAAGGAAAATCATATTTCTATCAATTATTATTTTATGATTTTGCTGAAAAATATTTACTAATAATTTGTTTTTTTTTCAGTGAACCCATCACTGTAAATATGTATGAATACATACAAACCTATATAGGTGTATTTAGGTTTCAAGTAACATAAATATATATATATATAATTTACATTTAACTAAATGTAAGTTTTGTTTTTAATCTTTATTAAAAACACTACAAATTAAATTCATCAGGTTTGTTCAATTAAAAAAAAAACAAAATACACATTACATATTAATATATAATATATATCGTAAGATTCCTGCAATTTTGATGTTTAACCCAAAAAAAAAAAAACAATAACGATATATAACAAACATAGTAATAATTTATAGCTTTTAGCACTTATTTTTATATAAAAGAAAAAAAAGTGATTATTATAAATTAATAATAAATAAAAATGACTATAAATTATGATTTTTTCCTCTCAAATTAATATGATTAATATATATCTGATTTTTATTTGTGTTTGTATACATTAGGTATATATTATACACTGTTACAATATCGTTGTAAACTAGTTATATAAGTAAAAATTACATAGCATATATACCAGAGGGTGTGTGTGTGTGTGTGTATATATGATATATATATAGTATATATTGTCTTGTTATTTACTTTTAAAATATTTATTGAAAAATAATATCTACATCCTTAATCAAGTATATGTTAAAATTACGAATGCAATCACGTAAATATAATATTAATAATAATCATAATAATATAATGTATAATGTTCGGCGGTTTGCTGTGTATAATATGTTTTGTCCTATTTTGGTTTCCAAAATCTTGAGAAAAGCAAGTATGTACATATATATATATATATATTATCTAGCAGTCATAATATTTCGTATTATTCATTCCGAAATATTTATAATAGATATATATATATATATATTAAAAATCATGTGTTGAGGATACACGGTTTTTTTTTTTGCTGGATTTCCATTCTTTTGATGTTTACTGCAATGGCCATAATGGGTTTCTGGGGTTGATGCCTAAAAACAAACAAATACACAGGTTAATCATTTCTATTCATTTATATATTATTATATATGGAATAACGTTAGATTTCCTGACAATCAACAATAATTTACCTATATAATGGTATAACTCTTAATGTGTGTATGTAGAGAAGAAAAAGGTTGTTATAAATATTTTTTTATCTTTTTTATAGTTTAATATAATCATAGGTTAGATAAAAACATATTTTTCATTTATCGTCGTACAACTCAATGTTTATAATGTATATATCCGCAAATAAATTGTATTCTAATTATTTCAGAAATTTTTTTTATCAAATTAAACACAAAATATTTTTAATATAGATTATCTATTAATTTTTTAGACTGTATTACCGTTGAATTTGTAATTTTTAAATTTATTTTTTATCAAATTTTTAAAAATTCCTAATTATGTATTGTTTTTTTGTGTCTATGTATCAATATAAGATGAATGACGACGGAAAAAAAATTAGACTATAAATATATAAATAAATTATTTTATACATTTTACAAAATATTAATAAATCTACAGTGTGACAAGTGATTCGTAAAAAAAAAAATATACGGACGATTGAGAAGGTCAGGTTCCTCTTTTGGACCATCCCCTGGCTACGATACCACACGCATATACATTATATATAGATGTGTGTATGTGACCGCGCGTGTATAATATATATGTATATAGGTCAATCGAACGTAAATCGTTTATACATATAGCGTAGTGATAAATTACAATACGCACACACTGCAGCACACGGGTGATGACGTGGGGGTGAATGTAATGTAGATATCTATATGTATATGTAAATATAACCGACTGCAGCCCCGTTATGCTTACGTGTATAACAATCGCAGGGGGTAAACATTGTATATATTATTATTATTATTATTATTATTATAAACTCGTGAGAATATTTGTATAAAGAAGCGAAAGTATAACGTGTATACTATTATAGATTATACGAACATTCGAAAAAAAACCGTACGAAAAAGATTGTACATAAACATCGTATTTTATACATATATGTCTGTGTGTTAAGGAAACGCTTGATCTTCGGACAGGTATATTCAATATACGGAACTCACGCGCCAGCTTCTATTGTATATATAGTATCCGCTCCGCGGGATGCTAGTTTTTATAGACGCGGTAGTAGAAATCCGTACATAACGCAATATTATCGGTTTGTACCCGAGCCCCAAGCGGAGTGTCGTCACATCCGCCGGCACGGAAATAAAAATCTATCGAAATTACGTTTTCCTTCGTTAATTCTTATTGTCCATATATAATATACGTACAGATTACTATAGGGGCAACGTTCAAGTTTACACGAAAACGGTACGCGTACATAGATATATCGCTTGTATAATAGGTGCGTTTTATATAGTAGCTGTATTGACTGTATCGCGACTGCACAATATATAACACAAGAATAAGAAAGGAAACAAGAAAAATGTATAAACGAACGCAAGCCAGGGACGACTCCCTTTAACATTCGCACCCTGACAAATTCAAATAAACGGGCATTTTTTACAAATCTCAAAAAAGAACGACTATAACTTCGTAGATAGTGTCATAAAAAAATCCGAGGATCCCGCAGTCCGTGGCCGTATATTCTTGGAAAATTAAGTTTATTTCGGTGAAAAATTCACGCGACCGGAAACACGCACGCGTATGTTGTACTCGCGATTTTTCGTGCCACTACACGAGACACACGGTGAAGCCACCACGCGTTATAGAACCCTCTCCGTACAGTTTAAACGCACACTATGTACGCGTTAAAATACGAACGACATATATTTTGTTTGGATCCTAATCGTTTCTGGGGGAATTGAGACACAGTCGCGTCGTTTGGCGATAATTACATTTTAAAAAGGCGTACGAAATAACGCCTGGGGAATTTTCTTATCGGCCGCGTTTGGAAAATGTTGTCCATACGCGCGCGTTTTACACAATCGTTGTGTATAATGTTTATTTCATTTTTGTTTACCGGTTTGCAGATAAAGGGATTACGATGAAGCGAATCAATAAGTCGCCGTTCATCGTCGCAATGGCCGCCGTAAGCGTATAAACAAATATTTGTACTTAGAATGAAAACGACGGTGTCGTCTGGACTTCGCGTATGGAATAATAGTACAAAGGGCTAGTTTTAGGTTTGGTTATGATGCGTTCCCCGTACTACTACTACTATACAACGACAGGGTAGTTCTCTGTTAAATCGCGGCTCAATGTATGTTGTAACCGTGATGGCGGGTCGCGTTTAAACGAATATTTTCTTACATTTATTCCTAGAGTGTGTGGACAAGTCCAAAGCTTGCGGTTCCATCAGTGTGGCTGTTACCATGGTGTTAATGAAACTGCTACTGAAACACGAAACAAAAATTACGGTTTATAATAAAACAAATAGCGTATACAGGTACTCGACGAGTTATGGGTGGTGGGGGTGGGGCAATGGACGCGGGTGAAAATGAATCCATCGTAAAAAAAGAAACGGTAAGTACGGCGGTTAGACGACGCATACCGTATCTTTGTATAGCAATATCTACGCGCGTTAATAGTGTAGTATATCACGTATACCGTTTTTCACCTCGAGGTTCCGCGTCGTCGTCCCCACTCCCGTCAGCGAACCCTTACGCGTACGTATTATAGACGAAAATCTCCGGTAGTCGGTTTTAAAACGAAACCGAACCTCCAAGAAACAATACACGAAATATTCTTCGCATTTTACATACACGGTCGTCTCGCGGGGCTGGTGTTACACGTTTTTCAAATTTTGCCGCGAACACGCCGGTCGCTTCTTCGGGGCACCGACCGTACGCGACGGTTTTTCCGAACACGGTTTACCGTTCTTTGCGGAAATTTCAAACGATGTACCCCGCGCGCGCAGGGTGCGACGACGACGGTATAAAAAAATCTGGAAAATCGGACGGTTCGAAAATGTTCGCCAAATATAATACGTATTACGCTCGTAAGTGACACGCGTATAATAAACTAAATGTATACATTATTTCCTATATACCGGCGGCGTAAATTTACTACGAAAATATCTCCCACTATCCTCCGTCGCGTTTATCTCGCGCGTACGATATATTATTTTTACGGCGTCTGCCCCCGTTTTCCCGCTGTCGAGTCCCTCGGTAGTCCGAGGAAAAAATTTACGATAACGACTATAGACGTGTATATATATATATCGCGCACAGTCTCTTGTCGTGGTCGTCGTCGAGTCTCCGCGTGAGACACGAAGAAAAAGAAATCGAAAAAGAATAAAAACCTGATCGGCGCGCGTGTATATGAGACCCGTAGAGCGGTTGTCGTCGAGTTTTTTTTTTTTTTGTTTTTTATCATTAAGCGGGCGCGCGCTT
>JAIPRN010001157.1:36607-52953 GCA_025469175.1 Geopemphigus sp. TES_GeoC_2020
ATATGAGACCCGTAGAGTGGTTGTCGTCGAGTTTTTTTTTTTGTTTTTTATCATTAAGCTCGCGCGCGCGCTTATATACGAGTTAATTATTTATAATAACGACGACGACGTCTAGTCAGACTATATCCGCCCGCCCAAAACCGTTCGTCGCCTGCGTGCCGAGTGTATACGATGTACGTGGATGGGCGCAAAATAATTTTGAAAACGCGAAGAATTTTCGAAAATTTTTTTTTTATCGTTCGGATAAACGAGGAGTAGAAATTGGCGCTTCCGATGAAATGGAAAATGCTTCGTTTTGATCTTTCGGGGATGTTATCAACAACACGTTGGCGTATTACGCACTTTCAAAGGCAATCGTCTTCTCGGTGACGATACTACCACGAATACGTACGCGAGAGGAACGAGACGATTGGCTTTTGTTTATCGTCATATACGCAATTTGAAATAATCTCGAACTTTTTACGCAATCGTCGACCAAAACTGTCGTTATTTTTGAACGAAAACAACACGACGAAACGAGCGTTTGCGAAACTATTTGGGGCACCACACGGTCAGTCAGCGTATAAAATATACCGTTTATCGGTCATTTACGGGACGTACAGATAAAAACGGCAGAGGAGACATCGCGTTAAACAAATATACGTGTATTCCACCGGTTTGGTTATTACACGGCCATCGAGGATAGATTTGTGAACATCTTGTAAAACACGTGCGCGTACGCGTTATATATGGGCCCGCCCGTAATTGCCGAAATTATCGTAAAAAAAAACGTCGAAACTTTGATAGAAAAACTATAATACGTGTTGCGCTACGCCGACGTATGTAAATGAATTTATGAAATGTGGAAGGCGAACGAACCTATTTATCCGGACACGAATATTTCCGAAACGGATTTCAAATAAAAACTATCGGGAAAATATAGAAGAAAACGCGCCATACAGTAATACGGGCGACTCGAACATCCAAGATTACCGAAATATAAGCGCGTGTAACGACGCCGCGAAACAAGTTTTCGATCGATTAGTAAAAATATTCGGGCAAATGTAAATAAAAATCTGCCGTACGTATACATATATATATATATATATATATCACAGCGTATACAATACGCCGACTATACTCGGAACCGCTAAAAAAGTTGTCGACGTTAAAAATCGATAAATTTGCGGGTACGTATACAAAAACACAGACGCGTGCATATGATATATATAGAATGTCCACGAACAAACCCGACGATTTAAAATTTTATTCGATATTTCGATAATAATTACTAATTATTTGTAACGCGCTAACTGCGAATATGGCGTTTTAGCTTTTCCCCTATTTGGATAACTAAAAATGAGAAAAAAATACGAACGTTTTCCTAAAAAAATTCGAAACACAATAATCGTCGGGCGCCGGTGAACGTCGAACGCCGTCGGCTAAACCGGAAATGATCGCCAATCTCCGTGGGACACCCCAAGTGGCCTGGTATATACTTTTCATTACTATAAGAAACTCGGAATTAACACGACCACCGTCGGATAAACCATACGTCGTCACGTATAAATAAATCGATTACCAAAACAAAAAATCTCGGCCGCCGTATTATTATTTTTAATATATATATATATAAATCGGAATCGTACGTAACGCTATATATTTGTCGAGTATGTTATATTGTTCATATAATTTATACCGCGACGAGGTGCCACTCCGTTTCTCCGCAAGTTCGGCGGGAGACGTGATGAGACAGCCTCCGTACGCGAAAAAACACACCACGACGACGACGACGTCGCGTGTAATTATCGCGCGCGTTCTCTCGCCGTGTTTATTATTATTACGATTTCGTTTTTTCCCTTTCTCCCTCACGCTTACGGGGGTTTTTTCGTTCGTTATTCTTTTTCGTTGCCGCCCGCCACGACCGACGGACACGCCGCGTACTTACCGCCGTATTATAATAACAAATACGTATATATACACACACGCAACGTCGGAACGTTAAGTATAATTAGAAAATTGACGATTAATTCTTTTTCGAGTACGAAAAAATCGCCGTTCTATTTATATACAATAACACCGCGTACGTTTCTATAATTTATAAATTATATAAATACGCGCGCGATATTTCCGAATAGATAATTATCGCTCGTTTAACCAATTTGTGTTTCAAGTTACAACCCCACGTAATGTAGTACGCGTAATAGCGGGCTTATAATATACGTATAATAAACAATTACCTCGATTTACTGAAGGAATTTTCTACAGTTGAGAAATTCGGTGATAAGAAGTTCACAGCTGTGTTGGGGAGAGTAGTTGCCTGTAACAAAAACACGACGAATAAATAAACGCGAAAAAACCCGTTTAACGATTCTGGTCCGCGCGCCAACACAATCGCCTCCCACATCGGCATTAGCGCACCAAAGAGATTACAACGCGCGCTTTTTGTACGTAAACGCCGCCGGTTGGCGGGAAACTATCATATTCCGCGTAGACGATTACATCACGGGCGCGCAGAGACACATTGTCCGCCAAATACGAACAATATAAATACACGGACTTTTTAGACCGGCGATTCTCTAACTACAAACTGTTGATATGCCATATTTGATTTCGATCGGGACAATGTGTACAACTAAACAATAGAACCGACGTCGTACGGGGGTGTGCATTCGATATTTTCGTCGATTAAAACATATTAAGGATTTAATCGACATTTTTCTAACGGTTAAAAAACCTTCGACGACGTTTTTTCAGAGGGTTGTAATTTAATCGCACGACGAAATAGAACAAATTCGTCTTCGGTCTCGACGTGTACGAATATATATATATACGTACGTGTACACGACCAAAAAAAAAAAAAATGCGAAAATGTCGAAGTATCACGCAATTTACGAATTTGCGAATTCGAAATTTTAAAAGTCGGCGTATACGGTAGCGAGAGAAAACGAGTAAACGGTTCGTACGTTCGAAAAACTACGCCTCCCCCCCATACGGTAACAGTAATAAGGCGACGAATACGAAAATACGCACCACGGTATATAAAGAATAATAATAAAGAAGAAACGACGCGAGCGGGATACGTACTCTCGGGCCCGCGTTTTTTTTTTTATTTTTTCAAAAGCGATAAATATTTGTTTTTTACCGCGTGGCGGCGACTATACACACTCTCGCACGCATAGGTATGCGCGACGACGATCGTTTGTTATAAAAAAAAAATTTTTTTTTTTTAAAAACCTGGCGATAATAATTATTACACACGCGGCCCCGAGACTGCGCGCGATATATATACAACATAGTCGTCGTCGTCGTTACTCGCGCACACGATCGCCAGTATGTGTGTATAAATAATGGTTTCGAGATAATACGGTTTAATGTGCACTGGTCGCGTACATTGTACACACATACACGTGGATATCTTTGTGTGTGTGTATATAGTAACGTACTTTTTTTGTCAAACGAGAAAAAGAAGAAAAAAGGAAAACGTCGAAATCGTATATATATATATACTGTACGCGAGTCGCAAACAGTACGCGCGCGTATAATAATAACGTTTGACCGTTTGTCATCGTGTGTGGTGGTAGTCTTTCCTCCCGTCCTTTGCACACGCGCTCAAATTCGTAAATACACACACACACACACGCCGTTTATATATATATATGTTATACTTTTAAGGTGACCACGCTACACTCGCATCCACACCCCCGGAAAGGGTATGTTGTTTGCGATCACACGCGGCTTTGTGTATGTGTAGAGGATAACGACAATATATATTTGTGCGTGTGCTGGTGGAAACAAAAAAATATAAACAGGAGGGGGGAAGACGTGCGCGTTTGTGTTGGTGTATATATATATATATATATATAAGATTTTCTCTATTCTCGACAGTCCGTTTCGGATAAGGGTAGTCGTGTTGATATTATTATATAGAAACGACGACGTGTAAATCTCTGGGCACAACGAAGACAACGCGCGCTCGCCGGTTGTAAAAATTTTCGAAAAAAAAATATATACGTTCAGTCGCGGACAAAAGAGAATATACCGCGCGCGCGTGTATATATATATATATATATACCTACATCTATGCGTGTGTGACCGCCGCTGACGAGGACGACGACGATGTGGTGGTGAGGGGGAGATTGTCGTCAAAGGACCGCGCCGACCCGCGAGAAACCGTGACGAGGCTGCGTAAATACGTGCCACACACACACACACACACACACGTTAACGAACAGCGTGTGTCGAATACACACACACACACACACATATTCGGGTATAGAACCCATTCGTTTCGCCCACGATCTCCCGCCCCACCTTTGGCCGTGTGTACATATATCACGCGTATAATACGTAACTTCGCGAGCGGCGAATAGAAACGCGTATCGTGTGAACATAAAAGTATATCGCCGCCACGAGGTAGACCCGCCGTTTGTCGGAATATATTCGGCTAGGAGAAAACGAAAATTACGACGTTTTCGTTCGACGGATGGGTATTTCGAAAGTTTTCGCGAACACTACGGGCGAACGAACGCGTTCCGACACGTCGTCGTCATCGCCACGTGTAACTCGCGCGTGCGTGCGCGCGCTGGTCGTCGCGGCCCGATTAAACGCGCCCGACACGTTATTAAATCGATCGAAGACGACGACGACTGGCCGCCATGGGCACAATAATATTGTGGCAGGTGCGGGGACGCGTACGTCGTTATTATTATATTACGTCACAATGGAGACTCGATCCGAAATGTGTGACTGCAACGCGTGCGAACGATATACACACACGGTGTATGTTACCTACTGACAAACGATTATGTTTTATTATATACGACGCGTTGTCCCGTACGCGAAAATATATGATGTGTGTGTATATAGGAGGAAGTCTCAATTGAGTACAATGGGAATCAACGAAACACGTCAACCGGGCCGCGTAGAGTCCGTGAATCGGATTATGTTCGACGATCGACCACACAACACAATCGTAACTTTAACGTAAATTCGGGGCGTTTTTTTTTTTTACTTTTGTCGCCTTCGTTTTCCTCGTACTACGGGCGTTACACTATTTACGTTTTTTCGTACCGATTTATCGGCGCGTTATTACGTTAACAGGATCGGAACATTCCTTTATTCCCGTATCTTATCTCTCGTTGGAAAATATATTTTCTTTCCCTCCCCCGTCCTCCCGGTATTCTTTCGGGGTTTTTTTTTTTTGGACACCGACGAGACGTCCACGTTCGCGTTATCGAACGTCGAATTTTTTTGGCTATCTGCTACTATCGTTGCCCTCCCCCACCCACCATTCGCTGTTTGTCGAATACTTAGATCGCTTTTTGAAAAAAAAAAAAAAAAACGAAATTCTCGACTACACGAAAACGGGTACTTAGCAAAACGAACTCACCATTAATGGAGACGGTCCGAATAAGTTGTTGATCTTGTTCTGTAACTCGGCAGTGGTCAGCCTGAGACTTGGATGTTCGGTGGACGTGACGGCAGCCGCGGCGGCCGCAGCGGCCGCAACCGCAGCTGCCGCTGCGTTGGTGCTCTTGAGGCCACCCAAGGACGACAAATTTGGGTGGAGTGGATGGTGGGCGAGCTGAGACAGGTGATGTTGCAATTGCTGTTGCTGGTTGAGCTGATGGCCGAGACCGGCCGCGGCCGCGTTGAGACTAGCGGCCGCGTTGAGACTGGCGGCGGCGGCGGCGGCGGCGTTGAGACCGGCGACGCTGATCAGACTGTTGTTGGTGGTGTGCAGGTTTTTGTTGTTGTTGCTGCTGATGCTGTTGTTGTTGTTGTTGTTATTGTTGTTGTTGTTGTTCAGGCCCAGGCTAAGGCCGACAGCGTTGTTGAGCAGGTGTTGTTGTTTCTTGAGTTTCTGCTTGTTGTGGTGATGCAGATGGTGCAAATGGTGATGGTGGATGCGTTCGGGGCTGCGGCGGACCGTGATGGCCGCCGGGTCCGGGCTACCGAAACGGGCCGGGCTGCAGCCGTCCCTGTCATCCGTGTAACACGTGGACGAATTGTTGTCGGACCCGTCCACCGAGAACGACTTGGAGTTGTCGTCCGACTTGTATCCGTCCGACGAAGCGGACGACGACTTGGTCTTTATCTCGTGATACTTCGCCTCGGCCTTCATCACGATGTCCTTGTTCTTGAACCAGCCGCGGAACGTGGACTCGGCCACGTGAAGGCTCCTGGCCACCTCCGCCTTGGAACAGCCGGTCATCTTGATGCGGACCAGCGCGTCCACCTTCTGGTCAATGGTGAACAGACGCTTCCCGTTGCTGTACGTGATCGGCGATTCCTTCTTCAGTCCCACCTCCATGGCGCAGTGTGATCGCCGCCTCGTGGGTTTACTATTACGCGGACGACCGTCAATGACGACGATTTTGTCGGCAACCGAATTAGAAACTCTCTCACAATCTCTCTCTCTCTCTCTCTTATTCCCGGGGGCGCGGTACTCTGTAAAACGAAAAGCAAAAATCGACGCGCGATCCGTATTATAATATCTGTTCGTCGTACATAAACGCGCGCACGCGGCATATATAATATCGTAGTAATATATCGCGCGGACGTGGTGGTAAAGGATGGGAGAGGGGGGCGGCAGAATTGAGGGTATATATGTATGTGTGTGTGTGTGGGGGGGGGGAATTCGCCGCTAGGCAAGGTGCGGTGCCGCCGTTGCCGCCGGGTAAACGCGACGCGCGGTGTGTACAGAGAAACACGACCGGGGCCCGTTAGTCGCGAGTCCCCCGCGGATAAGACCGACGTATATATATATATATATATATATACGTATATAACGTCGGAAACAGGCAGTGGCAAAGGGTAACACGCCCTGCGTGCTTGTGCGCGTGTAGCGAGAAACCCTTCGGGGGCGCGAAGAAGGAGGACAGGTATAATATAAACGCGCGACGTGCCGTGCCGCGTACGGACGCGATGCGGAGGCGGCGGATATATAGAAAAATAACGACCCGGACGGGCGGGTTACGGGGGAGGGGGCGAGAAGTGAAGGGGACGCGGCGATGTATGCGAGGGTTAAGTCGCCGCCGATGTACACACACGCACGTATATATATATATATATGTGTGTGTGTGTGTATATACGTATACGCGCGGTGAACTCTCTCGCCGAAACGAGTTTCGGGTTTGGCTATATAGTCGTCGTCGCGAATAATATTAAAACGGACGCCGTAAATCGTCCGCGTACGACGAAACTATTACGACGACGGGCGAACGTAAAAATCGAAAAGAAAAAATCGACCGGCGTAATAAACGAACGTTCGTTAAAAACGCACACCAGTGTCGTCGTCGTCGTCCTTCCGCGAAAAACGAATTACGACACGCGTTGTTTTCTATTACGAAAGCCCGACAACGACGACACGGCGACGTGGGGCGTGCGAAAATTGTCGGCCGCGTACGCGTTATTAACGATAAAAAAAAAAAAAAGGACCACGACGCGAAACAACCGACAAATAAAAAACGACGTTTAAACGTGACGTCGTCGTCGCCGACCGTACAACAACGGACGATAGATAATAATAATAAATACACGGGGGGCCGCCGTCTGTTATTGAACGTTTCGAAAAAGCCGTCGGTCGGTCGCGCGAATGCGGACGGTACGACGACGGGACGCGCGGTCGGCCGGGAAACGAAATTAAACGGTTAACAATTTAAACGTCGTTATTCGCGTTAACGGGCTCGCCGCCACCGCCTTTCGCGAACGTGTCCCTTCGGCTGCGTAGTTACGCCAATACGAATGACGGATAACTGCGACGGGATCATATATATATATAATGACGGCGTGGCGCCCGCAGTCGGGAATTTTTGTCACGGCGAAATAATATTCCAAATTTCGAACCGGGCCAACGCGACGACGGCTCGGTCGTCGTTCGTGATTTCAGCAAGGGACGACGGACGCGTCCCGAAAATCGAGCGCTCGTTATGACCTAACCAGACGCCGTAAGTTGTACTACACGCGCGCACGCGTAAGCGTATTTACAGGAGAAATATCGTCGGACGAGACTACGCTATTTTTAAAAATAATTTTCGTTTAGGCCGTACACGAGTCGCCCGTACTTAAAAATAAAAATCGCGATAGGTGGGTCGGCGCGAACTGCTGCGTCGTCCCGTTCCCCTCCCTTCCCCCCGTCGGGTAAATAATATTTCGGACCGACCGCTGCTCGACGACGTTTTAATTTCGTAATACTAATATACTCGGCGAATGCGCGCGTTCGCGAAAAATACGCGACATGAAATCGTTCGGAAAACGAAACGGGGGCTGCCCGCGTGTGTATGTCGGCGATTGGTACCGTGGTAAGTCGAATATTATTTTAGGGTCGTTTGACCTATCGCGGGTTTTTCGTACGTTATAAAACGATGACGACGACACGCGGCACAACCACCACCGCTCGCCCCGAACGGTTATTTAAAAATTGTGTTTACGAACCGTCGAAACGCCGACGAAGATTGAATATATCGGTTCTCGGAAAATAAAACGCGTTTTCTATTTTTAGGACGACCCGAAACGGGGAAATTCGAATATCTATTTATCGTCAGTTACGAACTCGAAAAGGGTAGAGAAACGCGGGATTTCCGTCCCGATAACACGAATACCGAAGTTGATTTCGTTTTACGTACAACGACGTTCGATCGTTTTCTTCAGTTTTCGCGAATGGAAATCTCACGCCGCCGTGGTAGTTGCGAGGCCCTATACGGACACGGACGATATTTGATACGGTCGTCGCGTACGGTAAGCGCGTGTGTATACGCAATAGTAATCGGCCCGCGGTTTTATCGCAAATCGCGATTACCGTACGAGAAAATGACAAAATCGTCTCGGAGGAGGTGGTCGTCTTGAAGACGACGGCTCTCATCTAGGTAAGCGCGCGCGCGCGCGCGTGTTAACAACATAAAACGTGCGACACGATCGCCGTCGTGGCGCATGTCAAAACGGCAAAACTCTTCTCGCACGCGCGCCTCGTAAACAACGACGCGTACAATAATAATATTAAATGTACGTACGGAACAAGAACACTATTCGGTCGGAACGTATCACGCGCGATATATAACACACACCAAGTTGGACACCGCGTGTACACGACGGTTGTTACACCGGCCGAAGAAGAAGAGACACGTCCGCTTTCACCGCGTAATAGTCCCGGCGGTTTCGCGCGTAAAATTAAAAATAACCGACCTTCTCGTATATATAAACCGCGCGCCGAATTTCGCCGCGTGTTTTCCACACCGTTCTCGGCGTCGTACGGGCCACCAATTTTCATTATCGTTCGCCGAATACCGGTACGGGCGCGCACGTCGTCGACATCCGAACGGACAGGAATGAACGACACGAGCGCCGCGTCGGGGCCACCGCTACGGGTTCGCACGTTTTATCGGGCGTTTTCACGTTCCGGTCGATTTTCCAACGGACGGGGAAACGTTTATTTATAAACCACTGGACGAGGATAATTGAACCGGACCGCATGCGGGTCGCCAACGCGATAAACTATCGATAAACGTGCGTAGAGCGCACACCGGCGGGCAAACAAAATCCCGAATTGGCCGAACACAATATATACACGGACAAAATTATCGGCGACGGCCTCGGGTTTTGAGGTTTTACGCGTACGGCGGCGGTATTTAATATAATATATACTATCGTTTGCGCCCGATTATATATAGATAGGCACTATTACAAACACGCACTTGACGCAATAAAATCGCAGGAAAAAAACCGTGCGCGCACAAACTATAAATATATTAATAACATCTTATACGGAGCCCGACGTTCAAACAATACGTGCATATATAGATACGTGAGCTCCAATATAAACAGCGTACATATATATATATATATATAGTTTAATAAATATATATATATTTATAAAATTATATATATTTATATATATACACGTTGTACGGTTATAAGAAAAAAATGTAATACTTAAACGGCGTACGCGCCGCTCAAAGGGTTCGAACGCGCGGAATACTGTTATACATTGGTTACATATACGTACATAAAACAATATAATATGGGTTTTCTCGACCAAGACGGGCGGGCGGACGGGTGTTTAAGTCGTCGAAAAACGCGTTTTGGCTTCGTAAGAAGTGGTACGTGGTAGGGTGGGAGAGTTGAAAAAGAACGGCTTTTAATTAAAACCGTTCGCGTTTTCCGCTCGACACACACAACAACAACAACAATAATTTTATACGTTGTTACATACGTATATATATATATATATAAACGCGGCGAGATATAGGCTGTTCAAATTGTTTTTTATTTTGGACCGACTGGCAATCGCCGTATTACGTACGTCCGTATATATATATATAACATCTCGTCCACCGTCATTATCGCGCATTAAATATAACGACTACGTCAAAAACCGTACTTGGGGAAGAGGAACGAAAAAACCGAAAAAAAAAATAAAAATGTACGGGCGAAATAACGAGAAAAAAACACGGAACTCAGGTGTATGTGTGCGTGTGTGTGTGTGTATAACGTATATTGCGTCGTATTTTCGGTGACGTAAACTTTCGATCGGATAAAATCGTCGAGTCGCGCGGAAGGTTTCGTAAAAAGGAAAATGCTCTCTCGCGGAGATTCGCGCGTAGCGGCCGTCGAGGGTTCGGGTACGATATAGGCCGGATGGTCGGTGGTGGGCGGAGGGTTGTGCAAGGGACGTGTTATTTTTTCGCAAAACAAACGCCACTCGTACTTACACACACACACACACACACGCCACACGCACACGAACGTACGCGCGCGAACGCACACACATACGTATATATATATATATATATCTATACGAAACTCGGGGAAAAACCGACGTGCAAATGGGAGAGGGGAGAAGAGAGAGTTATCGGGTCTCCTCCCCGAGAAAACCGTTTAGAAAACACGCGCGCGGACGTCGTCGACGCGGCATCGGCGGTAATGGTGTTACGTAACGCGAAGCCGAGGCGCGCGCGGACGGGAAAACAATAGCGCGCGGATATTTTCGTAATCGAAAAAACGACCGAAAGTCGTTTAAAAATTTTGCCGCGCAATTTTTCACGGTCGGAGGAACACGCGCGAACGAGCGCGCGCTCGCCCGCCCACCTGCCCGTCCGTCCGGCCACCCGCCCGCCGTCTATGCGCGCTACGTTCACGATACCGCCCGCTTTCGAGTCGTCGTCGTCGTCGTCGTCGGCGGCGGCGGCGACCGCCTCGTATTTTTAGAACGCGCGTTTTCTTTTTCCAACACGTACACGACGACGACGACGACGGCGCGTCGTGGTAATTACGAGATTGCGTGCACGCGGGACAACGGGGAAAAAAAAAAAGAGGACTCGACGTCGGCGACGCGTGGGGACATTCGCGCGCACGCACTTCGCACACACACACACACATATACACGAGCGTACGAACACGCCGTCCCGCTCGCGTATATAGTAATAATACAGGCGGCCCGTGGCGGTACTCCCGTGTAATACGTACGCACGTATAATAATATCGTACGATCTCTCGTCGTCCGAATTATTAATATTATTATTTCGTACTCGAGCGCGCCGTCTCTCTATAATCCCTTCACGCGTCCGGCGTAGTAATAAATTATTATTAAATCGACGGCGGCGACGACGACGGTACGGCAATAATAATAATATCGTCGCCGCGTCTCGCGCATATCAATCGCGGGGACGACCACCGCGTGTCCGTGTCCGCCACGAACGCGGACCGGAACGCGCGCACACACACATCGGTACACGCGCCCGCCGAGTTTCGTTAATAATATTATTATTATTATTATTATTGTAATTACTATTATTAGCCACGGGAAAATAGTATAAATGGCGCGAAAAACCGAAAAAAAACAACCGGTACGTCGGGGCGACCCACGAAACACCGCCGTCAAGTCTTCTCGGGGTAAAAACGCGGTGGTAATAATTTTCGTGGTAACGTACCCGAAGTTGAAACGATAATAAATAATAGAGGTTACGTATTCGGCGAGCGAACTACCGTTGGCGTGCTTTTTGAAAAAATAAAACTTTCGTTTTTCCCCCCTCCCACGGTTTTGGTTCGTAATAATTTACGGAACGTCGAATTATTATTTATTATTATCACTACTACTATTATTATAATTATTATTATTATTACAAGTAGTACCAAAAACGTGAACGTACCTGTGTTTCGGACGACGGTGGTCGGGATATCCTCGGCGTGGTGGGATTTTCAAACGGCAGTTGGCGACAGCGACGGCACCATGTCCGGTGAACAAACACGGAGGAATATGGGAGTGCACGTGCGCGAAAAAAAAAAAATGAGAACGGCGGAAAACGAGAATTCCGACGGGCCCGGTTTGGGTGGGTGAAGGGAAACCGTTCGGATCGGCGCGGAGCACGGAAACTATTTCACGACCGGTACACGGCGCGCGCGTAAATGTGCGGAGGGACGACGACGTTGGTAACGAAAAAGGACCGGCGTCCGCGAAACGTGTGGCGGTAATGACTACACGACGGCGAGAGGCCGTCCGTCCGCCGCCGCCGTAGCCGCCGCCGCCGCCACCGCCACCGCCACCGTCGCGCGCTCGTCGTAAATATATATACGTGTTATACGTGCGCGCACACACACACACACACACACACACACACACACACATATATATATATATATATATACACACACATATATATATACACACACACATATATATATACACACACACACGCCAATACACACGTCGACGTTACGTGTGTGCGAGCGCGAGTGAGAAAAAATTGGAAAATGTCGTGCGTCCGGTGGCGGACGTCCGCGGGAGGCCCACACGTTATCGCGGTTCCCGTCGCGCGGCGGCGACGACGATGGACCGGACACCCCCGAAAACTCGATACTCTCGCCGTCCTCTATTATAATATTATATTACACCGCTTCGCGGAGCGGAGGCCGCGCGTCGCGACGCACCCGGTCGTATTATTCGCCGCGTCGCCGTACACGCGTTCACATACACACACACACACACGCGTATAAATGCCCCTACGACACACGCACACATTGTGTACGACGCACCCTTCCGCCCACCGACGGTCTTATACATATACAACCCGTCCAAGCGGTTCACTGACGCGGTGGAAGGGATGGGGGGAGGGGGTGAAGGAACACGCGCACGTACGAACGCGGCCGCGGGCTAATGTATGCTCGTGTGTGTGTGTGTGTGTGTGTGTGTGTGTACTCGGCCACGACGATAAACCCGCTCGACCGTCGTCTCCGTTTATACGGTACCTATACACACACACACACTCACGCACGTACCTATGGTATATGTATATATATATATAGCTTCCGAGATTATTATTATTCCTCGCGCCGCGTCGTCCGAGGAGACGACGGTGACGTAATAATAATAATAATAATAATAATAATAACGTATTCGGGTGTCGCCCGCAGACCGGGCACCAAGAAACGACGGCGGCGATGGATGGATGGCGAGCGCGTTGTGTACGCGTCCGCCGCACCGCCCGGAATACCGCGTACGTGCCGCCGCCGATCCGACCGGGCCCGTACGTAAAAATCCGCCGCCGTTGGGACGGAAAGCGGACACTCGTTGTTTACGGCGACGACGAGTTGTTGTTTTCGCCGCCAGTTCGCGTGTTTAAACGCGGCCCGGTGTCCGTTGTTCAAAGTGACCGAAACGTCGCCGACGAAATATCGTTTTTAACGGTATTCCCGGCGTAATCGACGTATACCTATTATATATATATATATATATATATATACACACGCGCACGCACGTCGAAACGAGCCTTATATGCCAATTTTTTCGATCTATTCGTCGGTAGAGAAAAAAAAAATACGTCTAATACTCGTTTCTCACCGTAGTCCGGGCGATTTCAAAACGCTTATTTTCGTACGTTTTTTTATCGTTTCCTTCGATCGTCTACCGTTCGAACCGGAAATATTATTTTACGCCTTAACTTTTCCAAAAAATTTTAACGCCGTCGCTCGACGCGTATACGTATATATATATATATATTGATCGGAATATAAAGAAAATAAACCTCCCACACAAACGAAACGATAATTACCGCTTTTGAAAAAAACCAAATCGCGCGACCGACGTGCGGACGAATAAACGCGAAAATCCGTTTCCTAATCGGAATAGCGACAACGTTTTAGCGAGTACGTATAAGGTAATTCATCGTCCATGGTACTCGTGAATACAACGCCGACGGTCGATAAACTATATTGCGATAATTAACGTCGACAATTGCGTAATCGATCGGATTTACGCGTCCGTAGTCTAACCGTACAGCGATTACGATTATTGTACGCACTTTACACGAATAACGGTGCGGAGAACGTTAATTATCGTGACGAGTCAAAGTTTAAAAAAAAAAAAAACCCGATCGGGTATTTTCGAAAACGATACGAAATATTAAGAAAGACGGTAACGTATATTTCGTTATACATTATACGATACAGCGCGGTGTTAAAACGTAAACATTGTATTTATTTACTTATATACGAGCGCGCGCGTACACACACGTGCGCACCGCGAACGTATAAAAAAAACACTCTCTGCCCGCGCGCTAAAATCGTATAACAAAACATAAACGCCTTTCCTGGCCTTCCCCGAGTACGAATATTATAATAGGCCTCGTTAATTATTATATTTATTCGACGGTTAACCGTCCCGGGTTAATTGTATACGTAGCGAACGTAATACGCGTAGTATTGTGTGTGGTGATTCGAAATTGATTATACCGGCAGTAAATATACACACGCACACGCGCACACACATTCGTAAAGACAGTAGACACGTTAAATGTTTTGATTGTCTGGGGTGTACGAGCGGGTGGTAGACGAGAAAGGGGAATTAAGCGTTCAAGGCTACGCGAAAAGTTCGCGTGTGCCGCGAAAACTTTTATACCTCTTCTCTACTCGGTATGAAAGCCACGCCGGTTTGTCGCCGGCGGGGGAGGAAATTAAATTTTATCGAATCGATAATTACGACATTACCACCGCCGCAGTTGGCGGCAGACACACGTGAGAAACGGCGGAAATTTACGTCGTCGTGCGCGAACGTTTTTTTTTCTGTTCTTTCCGGTTCTAAGCATAGTAATTTCGAAAATTACCGCGCGCGCGGCGTGTGAAAACAATCGCTCGCCGTCGTTGTACGCGAAATACGCGAGCCAGGCCATTATATAACGTTCGAGTTAAGCGAAACCACGATATAAAAGTATACGTGTATACGTGGTATCGTTACCACCGCGAATTAAACGTAATAAATTTGAATTTTCGGAACAAAATATACGCGTATGTGTGTGCGTACCTATTCGTATTAAATTACCGCGCGTAATAGTTTGATTTGTATAACGAAAAGAAGAAATTACCGACCGGGGTGGTCGTATATATATACGACGACGTATACCCTGGAAAGCGTCTCCGCCGCGGGAGGTAGCTGCTACGTTTTTTTCCCTCCGAATTCGCGAATATAACCGTATGGTGGTACCCCGAAGGTGTATATATATGTATATCGACCTAAAAAAAAAAAAAAACGAAAACCGCGACGTAATCGTTTTTTCGGGTCTAAAATCCCGGACCTCGTGCCGCGCGTTCGCAACGGTGCGTGCGTGTAGGTAGGAATATGAACGATACCGCCGCTCGTTTTTATACGGATTCTATTTCGATCGTTTCGTCCCGATATGATATTTTATATATCCGTAAGTACGGACGGCGACGTAGAAATCGCGGGCGCGAAAAGTAATAACGACGAAAAATAATATAAAAACGATAATCGCCTCGAGTGTATTAACGCGACGCGTCGTCCGGTCTCTTCTTGTCGTTAGTTGCGGCGGTTGTCGCGACCAAGTCGCCATTCGCGGCCCCGCCGTCCAAGTTGTCTTATAAACTATATCGTTATTTATACGCGAGAAATATTACGTCGGATCGTAATACCACGTGTACTCGCGTATTATTATTATTATGTATTATACGTTTACGCCGCTGTCACACGCGCGAGTGTGCGGGGTATATCGCACGCGCGTTTTCCTCTTCTCGTACATAAATATTATTTCGGTAAACGCGTGGCGGCCGGCCGGTACGTGTGTGCGCACGCACGCGCGGCTATAATACCAACGAGCGGCGATACGAGTATTTTTTTCGGAAAAAGATTTTTTTCGCCGATATATCGCCGGTAAAGTAGCGAGCGACGGCGGCGGTTACGGGAAGGTGGAGGGCGAACGCTGCGTGCGCGGCGCGAACGTACACGGTGTAACGCCGACGAGGTAAAAAAGAAAATATTTTATATATATATATTGGTCGGTTAGATTTTTTTTCCACTACGCGGTGTATACGCGAGTTACGTGACGATTTGCGCTATTTGTGCGCGGGTAGTAGTAAAT
>JAIPRN010001158.1:0-29735 GCA_025469175.1 Geopemphigus sp. TES_GeoC_2020
TATATATATATATATATATTGTGCCGTTGTTTTGTCAAACAGAATAATATAAAACTATACTGTTCTATGTATAGCAATATAATATTACAGAGTCGGTAGGTTGGGCTGATTGACGGCCAAGTCACGTAGTATATAATATGTGGCTGTATCCATTGTTCGCGTGGATAAAAAGGTGTTGGAAATCGTAAATATATGGCGTATACGTTATTTAACGTAAGCGGTTTTATCGAATGGTGGTGAAAAGAGAAAATCTTCAATCGAAACACGTCGTATATATTTAACGTGTTTATATATCTAATATTACACCCAAATGCCCATTCGAATATATACGAATCGTGTCTAATATATATATAATCGACTTGAACCACTTTCTCGAACAATGAGGTGGAACAAACGTGATCTGCTGTTGGCCGCAGCCGCAACCGCCGGCCGACTACCGTACCGTGCAAGTACGCGGTAATAGTTGATTGGTAAGAACAGTGAAAACACGACGTGACTACGTCGTAGTTGGTTGTTTCGCGATACGTTCTGGACAGCGTTGGTGTTATAACGACGATCTACGACTATCGTTATTAATTCGTTCGCAATTGTTTATTCGTTCTCGGGGGAGGGGGGGCGAAATAATTTCGACGTAAACGATTTTGCGAGAAGATACGTTTCGTAATTAACTATAATAATAGCTTATAAGGCGCGGGTAACACGCTTGGCCAACAACACTACGTTCTAGAATCAAAACGTTTCGACTGTACGAAGTTATGAACGCGTAGTAGCGCGAAATTAAATTATCTCGATATCGTCATATTTAGAAAGGATCGGAAATTTTTCTCGAAGGAAAGTTATCTATATATCGTCAAGAGTTTGGACGTTTCGAAAAGTGTCGAGGTTATGTCTTCAATAACACAATTCACGCGGAGTACTGTCCGTTTTGTACATGATAAAATTTGTGTTATCGATCGCTTGATATCGCGCAAACATAACCGATTTCGTGTACGTTTACGCGCGCGTAAGTATTAACGTTTATCGACGTGTTTTATACGCGGGAGTTTCTTTAAATTTTTTTACGCGACAGTTTTATTTGTCGCGCGAACAGAAACAATAGTAGATTCAATCACCAGCCGACGGTCGAGTCATTTTTCGAACGTGTTCGGACTATTCGCCGCTATAGCGACCACGCTAAACAAGCGAAACAAAACAAAAACGAGATTACAACGAATTGAACATTCGCGTATAGGACCTTGAATCGGTACTACGAATGATAGTGCACGGGGTCGGTAGACTTAATCTAATGGCGAGAAACGCGCGTTTACGTGCAAGACCGCGCAGTCGTTGTCGAAAAATCCGAAACGAAAATAAATCAAACGCATTTCGCTTTGTATTATAACGCGCGCGTACATATATGCATAGATTACGTATACACTTATACTCACAGTTGTCAAAGGCCTGGATTAGCAGGCATAAGATGGCGACGGCCACGGCAGCTTTTCCCGTCATCGCTACGGCGTGTGCGTTCGTGTAATGAAGCGACCCAAACCGAGTACCGTCCGGCCGTTGCTCAGTGTTCGTGGAGTAATAAACAACTCGTCGTCCTGTTCCCTCCGCGCGCTACTCGAGCGGTGTCGGCAATTACGACGTAACGTAACCTAGTGTGTGTATGTGTACATATACCGTCCACAGCCGCCCATGGTCTAAGTACGTCGAAAGTGGGGTTGTGGTAGTGGTGGAGACCGAAGAGTCTCGAACGTGCGTGCCGGCGGAAGGTCTTTTTCGCCGCTTCCATTTCTTTCGAACGCGTTTCGCCGCTGTTACGTTGCGCATGCGCGACCGCTCTACCTACCGGCCCCGCGGTACACACACACACACACACACACACACACACACACACACACACACACACACACACACACACACACACATACGCGCGCGCGCTTTCACCGCCGGACTCCCCTCGACTTGTAACTGACTAACTAACTACACCGACGACCGAGCAGCGCCTCTACGGGTGGACCATGGACGCGTTTCGGTTATTGCCTATACACTGTACCCGGTATGGTCGCGATACCACCCGGTAGTGGTAGCTACGAAAATCCGTAACCGTTGCGACCGCTAAAAGCGCACCTTTGTCGTATCGTCCACGCGCCACGTAGAACACACCCTCCCCCCTTTGATATGCTGCCGGTGAATATTTGCGTAGGACACGCGATCGGTTTTCCGTTATCAGTTCGACGTGCAGCGACGGTCGAATGTTAACGTTTTTCGCCAAGAAATCAAAAGTATACAGTTCGCGCGCCGTCGAAGAACACGATTACGAAATTCCAGATTCCAGTGACGTATTACCTATTGCCGTTCAGTTTATATTAAACATGCAACGGCCAAAGGCGAAATTGGTCCGCCATTGTACGAATTTTGTCAGGTTTCGAGGATTTAAACGTTGTATTAACCCCGTATTATGTGACTGACATCGTCGCGCGTAACGAAAACGCAAATATTCTCGACTTATCGGACGACGTAACGTAATTGCGATCGATCACGAAGCGGTCATTTTTTTTTTTTAGAACGACGTAACTGATTTGGCGTAGCGTAAAGTTAACGCGGTTAAAAGCGCTATAACAGAATCGCTCGTCGTCGTTAATACACGCGAATTCCGGTAATCGTTTGCATGTATTTCGTCGCGGTTCTCTCAATTCGTTCCCGCGTGCGCAGCCCGTGTACCAAGATAAACATGATCGAACGCACGCGTTCGGAAGTCGATGTTTCGGCCGTTGAACGACTGTCTCGTGTCGCCCATCCCTCATACCCGCCAAAATATCGCTGGGTATCGAACTAAACTATATCAACTACGTTTATCCGAAAGTGCTGAACTCGAGTAAAAAACTAACGTATTTTTTATTTCGTCACGAACAATTCGTACCGTATGGTCCACTAATTTTAGAACTACGCGTAGACGTTATTCGAGTCGCCTATAGCCGGCCGTTGATAAACGTTGTAGACATGTTTGTAATGGACGCGTATTAAATAGCTCTCTATTGCGTTTCGTCGCTACGAAAGTTTCGAAAATTACGTTTAAAAACACGTTCGAACGTTAACAATGTAAACATCCAACGACTATTCGGGACATTTAAATGGAAAATCGCGAACTTAACGACGGAAAAATACATTTTTATAATAAACGTTTCAACACGTTTTCGTATACCTCCGAACTAATATAAATATATATATTTTTTTTGTCTCGTCTGTCGGTTATAAAACAATTCGTGCAGTAATACGCGTACACGGACCCCCGTAAGTACGGCGTTTTAAATTGTGGACCAAAATTCGGTTTTGTAAACGGCGATTGTGTACGGCAATAAATAAGCCGGTTGGCTATCGTATAAACGCGTTTCAATTACGAAAGACGACGACACAAAAAAAAACCCATCCAGCGTCATATTGTGTGTAATATTATATCGTATGTATTTGGGTTAAGAGATGAAAATCGTAATAGCTTAAAAATTCGAGGCGTTCTCTGAACAGGCGCCGATATCGTGAAGGTTTCGATACGTCACGAAATATTTCACGATTATTTAACAGCGTGTCGTTAGATTAGACAACGAAAAAAAAAACCGGTGTTTTTGTCTTCGCGACTCTGGTTTTTCGTGTCGCAACAATATAAACGCACTTTCGCGTTTGAACCGATGTACGAAAGGGTGAAGGGTAATGTTCGCCCAAAGCGTACCACCGTCCGTAGTAGGTAGATACGTCGCTAATAATATGCACAATAGTACGAATTCGGTACGTTGAATCGACGGGGAATAATCGTTTTTAGATAATCGCGGTTCACTCCGAAATAATTAGCGCGAACGATATTCGGGCCGATACCGAACGTCGGGTACGCGTGTCGAACGAAACGCGCCGTTTAATATTATTTACGGGCCGTTTTCGTTCGCGTCGAATTCGCGCGTATTTATTTTTACTTTCACCCACGATTCTCCGTACACTTTTACCCATTTTAACTACTACTTTCGTTCGCTATTTCCGTCAATAACGGCGCTTATCCGCCAATACTTTCACGCGGGCGCGTTAATAATTCCGTCGATTATTACGCGTTTTTTGTTTCGCCACGCGCGACTAGAGGCGCGTGGATATCCTCTACACGGATATTGAATTACGTACGAATGTATAAACGAACTCGTCGTCAATTCGACGCGTCCGTACGCAACCTTGGACGATACTCGGAATACGGTCGTTATTTTTTCGGAATAATTAAAACATTTCGTACACCAGCCGCGGGGTTACCGATGGTCGTTGAACGCCCGTATATATATATATATTATTTGTATCTGCGTACGAATTAATCGGCCAACACGTTCACCGATCGTGTCCAATGAACGTCCGAAGAAGACGATTTAAATATTCGGTACTCTGTTGGTTGACAATAATGAAAAAAACCGGTTCCTACGCGTAATATTACGTTTTGTTGCCGTAATCTTCGCGCGTCGCTTTAATACGATAATTACGGATAATTCCCGTACGGCTCCGAATACGACGTTTACATGTACGTACCAGCAATTATCCCGCGTTTCTACAGCCGGACGTTAACGAGTCAATAAGTTTAGTTTTAACGTTCGGTTTGATTTCTGACGTTCGTCGCCCATGTTTTAGAGAAACTTTACAAAGACGAACGTACGTATGATCCAGAGAACGACGAGCCAATATAGGGAAAAGTTCGGTCGAATCTCGTCGAAAACCGTATTTTATCGAGGGCCGAAAGAAAACGCGAAATCGACCGACGTGTTTTTGAATTTTCGACAAATAAAAATTTTTCGCGCCAAAAAAAAAAGCAAAAGAAATCATACTTTGTCGCTGTAAAAACGTGTACGTAATTCGTTCGTGTTTGGTATCCCGATGTCGTAAAATTGGAATAAACGCGCAGGAGTACCCGACGAATACTGCCTCCTATTTTTTTTTTTATCGAAATCCGTGACGAACGATTAGTCTCGACGATCGTATTTACGAATACGTCTTAAATAAGTGGCCCGGAATTACGGGAAAACGATATGGTGGCGAGGTTGACGGTACGAGATTGAGTAGAACGAGTATTAAACGGGATTTTAAGGGAATTTAGCGCGAGCTACAGATAAATAAACCGAACGATCGAAAAGGGTACGATTAATGTTGCGGATAACAGAGGGGGGAGTACTATGAAGTGTACAGAAAGGGGAGTTGTTTTGAGGACATTTTAAAGGGATGAGAATACGAAACAGGGTATGGCCAAAGGGTAGAAAGAACGGATTGTTTTGCGAGATGAATGGAGTCGATAAAACCGAGGGTGAGTAGGGATGGGAGAGCGGTTAATAATATACACCGGGAGGCGAAATGCGGCGGCTGTAAGTTGTCCCATGTCGCGTTTGGTCGACACGAAATTTCGTTACAAAAGTCGGACCCATAATGTTAGTATTTACACCGACGGATCGGCCAAAAGCGACGCGGACACCCATTTGGCCACATGGGTCATAATCACCTAACATATTAGGTCCGTAACGTTTCCGCGTAATATAACGTGTATATACACCGTACACGGTGCCGTCGGCGACAATATCAATTCACGTCGATTTTCTGGATTGTTTTCGTCGCGGAAACGAAAAGTGACCGGACGGGAATATGGCATCGGGGTCGGAGATTAAACGTATATTATCGTCCGTTCTCGTCCACGTTGTTTACGGCGACTGTTTTCCCGTGGATAGGTATGTCGGTATGTGGTCGACGCGAGAACAACACGTACGAAAAATACGCCAACCTTGGACGGACAGAAATCGTGAATCGCTCCCCACGGGCGTTCTATTTGTACACGCCGCGGCAACACTCGGCGTAATTATTACCGACGACATCGCGACGGTTCTCGAATAAACTCGTCCGTCGCACGTTTTCGCGTTTTTACCGTACCGAATCACGGGTTACGTTCCCCCGGCCGTCGGACTAATTACAATCAGCACTATGATAATTATCGTACGAAATCCGCCTTGGCCGTGAAAAAGGGCCCGTCGTACGCGTCGTTTTATACGAACTTCGGTGATTTGGGACGAGACACGTACTGGCGCACAGTACACACGTACACAAACACATTAGGTACACACGCGCGTACATAAATTATATATATAACGAAATTTCTCTTCGCTATTCCGTGTTTTTATTTTTTAGTAGCGCGACGATTATTTTAATGATAACACGCATCGTCTCGGCGTTTAACGAGTAATTTTCAATTCAACTCACGACCTACGACGACTTTAAACGATATATAAACCTGAATTTGGTTTTCGGTTAATATACGAACGTTAAGAAAACGCTACGCGTACACCAAGTGACCGCGGGGCCTGTTCAGCTAAGTATGCTAACTCACCGTAACGCGTCTGGCCGCCAACCGACGCGGAGAACGGTATGGCCGTTAACGACCCGTTTACGTGTCTTTGTCGTAACAAAATTCGAGTTTCGCGTACGCGACGGTATTCATTTACCGTCGTCGTCGACTTTTTAAAAATCGTCGGTTTTCGTAACAGTCGAAACGTGTTATTTTGACGCGCGTTTTACGAACGCTTAGCGGCGCCAATTTCGTACTTCAAGTGGACATTTTCGCAACGTATTCCACTTACCGTGCCGTTCCAGTTAGAACGGCGTCGTGACGAAATTGTTCGCGCGATCGGTCGATATTTTACGTATATTATTATAGCCGGTCACGGAGCGCGACGTCCCATTAGTCGCTATCGGTTCGGCCGAAATTGTCGTCGAATTTATCGCCGAGTTATTATTTCGTGCGTATTTATTATAAAATATTATTATTTGTACGATATGAACGAAACAAACCGAACGACGATTACGACGTAGGTGGTCAAACATATTTACGAGTATACGGCGAGATGGGGACACGACAAGGGGACTTAGGTTAGATATTATTTATTAGTTAGTATTTTGGATTGGAAAACACGGTTATCCCGGAGCGAATGAAATTCGAAAATACGATCGTTTTTGTACGGATAGCTTTCGTCCATGTAACCGTATACGATTTCTATACATATCGATAAACTTTTAATCGGGAACACGACAATTATGTATGTATATATATATATATTGACGGCCGATCGGTGGGCGGTTCGTAATTCCGACTACGATAACGCGCGCTTTGGGATCGGAACACACCGCGCGACGTATCGACACGTCCTGCTGGCCCTTCCAAAGGACAAACGGAGGAACGAAACGGCCGAATTAACTACGCTAACCGATTCGTTGTCTGGCGAAAAAGGAAACGCGTTAATTTGTTCGTCGCTGACGGGCGGGCGGGACGGAGGGACACTCACGACTTCACGTAACTTTCGTATTCCCCGAGCCCCAGAAGGCTTCATCCGGTTAACGGGTTCGGGTATAAAATATCGTAGCGCGCGCGCGTGTGTATCCGATAAAAACACGCGCGTAAAATGATCGATCGACTTTCGCCCGCCGCCGCGGCAGTAGTGAAACTATTTCGTCCGGCCCGCGCTTTCTACGGGCTTTCGGGGCTTCCAGTCAGGTTTATAAAATCTCGTACCGCCGCCAGGCCCCGCCGCCGAACCCTCCCCTCGGTTTCTAACCGTCGGACAACTACAACGACACACACACACCACGCGTTAGTAAACCTATTTAGTGACGTTTTTTTTTTCTTTCGCCGTCGTTTCAAATCGCCCACGAGTAGGACCGGCCTAATTAATGTATATATTAACGTGTACCGTGTGTCGGGATACCGTAACCGCGGTATCCGAATTTCGAAATCGATTGCGTGCCATGGATATGGTCGTCGTCGTCGTCGCTAATACGATCGTAATATCCGTCCGTTCGGAATTAAAGTTGACGCGCCACAGAACGTCGCCGGCGATGTTTACGACTGTTGGCCGGGTCGCCGCGCCCCCGTACACGCCGATAGTCGCGACGCCATTAAGAGATCGTCGGAATCGACCGCGGCCGTTGTTGGGTAATTTTTCCCGCCATCTCCCTCGCCGTACGTCGTCGCGTGACGTCGGCATATTTTAAAATACCGGTCGCCTCTCGCCCTTGATATTACGATATACACGCGATATATTCCACGCCGACGCCCGACGGAGAGTGTCGAGCCCGTGTGCAGGCGGAGAACGTGTTGTACGAGTTTTCACTTTCTCTTCGTACATAATACGCGAGTGTGCAGTCGGATACGTAAGTAGGCAGGCGAGCAGTAGGAACGTCTGCAAGTCGTCCGTTTATTTTATTTTTTCTCTTTTCGATTTTTAACGTCCCCTTTTCGTGACCCCCTATCCGAACCGCCGTATGGTTGCGCGTGCGTGTTCGTTTCGGATTCCGTCCAACAGGCCCGTACGACGGAATTCCACGCGCTAATATTTCGTCGTCCTAACTAAACCGTATATGGGCAACCGATCGTTTCGGTCGAACCGCGCGTCGCGTTCGTGCCCCCGTTTTCCTCGGTCGTTTCTCGACCGACGAATAAAACGGCAAGCGGGCAACGGCCGCGTTTCGGTGTCCGAGAAAAAATTCCCGGGGTACCGTTCCGCTCTCGTCGACTAAATGTATTTATCGCGAACACGGCGTGAGGCGTCCGTTGATTTCGAGACGCGGTCGCCCAATCCATTTCGCGTACTCGATAGTCGCGATTCGTCCAACGCGCGTCGTCCGGTCGAAAAATTCGCGACCGCCCGAACGAGAACTACACGCGTTTCCTGGTCGGGTTTAGTTTTAGAACAACTTTGAAATTCCCCTACTAACGGCGAACCGTTCACCAAGTCGGTGTACGTCTTTGGACGCGTTCGTCCGGTTCGGTGTAAGTCGCGTGACGTCCGTATCGGTCACGGGTTTTGTCGTTATCGCGATCGTTCTGAAATGGCGAAACGATAACGGCGCGCGGGTTATTTTCCCGAAACGTACTACGCGCGCGTACGTCATCGCGCGTTCGGTTCGAAATATTTGTCGACCGTTCCCGTCCGTGTGTCATCTTCCTCGAAACGATCGCAATTACGTAAGCGGCACATACGTTGGCCGCACACGCACGTATGTATCGTTAACGAGCACAGTAGGAGGCGTGTTATTATTGTGTTCTCTAACCGCCGACGTTCGCCTTCGGACGGATTACGCATATTTAGCCGCGATCGCGTCTGTTTTTTTTTTTTTCGTTTTTGCCACCGCCGGCGTCGTAATAATATCGTCGCGTTACGTAAAAACCGCCGCGTCGCCGGCGCAATCCCACGTCGATACGTCCGCGCTTCATCCCGCGAAACAATACCGCCGGTCGTATCCGTCGTGCACGCGACGTATTTAACGCGCGCGCGTGTACCGCGTCTCGCACCCGGGGGCGGTAATCCTTGACGGCCCGTTTCGGTGAAAGTGATACGTAATTAATACGCGCGCGCCTTTGTGCCGGTATTATTATTCGGGCGCGGAGGCGACCGGGGACCGCCATTATATTATCGTTAGACCGCGACGTTCGGCGGGTCGTCGCGACGATCCGCTCCCGG
The DNA here is from genome assembly GCA_025469175.1 of Geopemphigus sp. TES_GeoC_2020. Classification (NCBI taxonomy): domain Eukaryota; kingdom Metazoa; phylum Arthropoda; class Insecta; order Hemiptera; family Aphididae; genus Geopemphigus; species Geopemphigus sp. TES_GeoC_2020. The sequence continues at coordinate 9,501 of JAIPRN010001158.1, forward strand.
GCGCCCATGCACCGAAGGTCCCCGCGTGCCGGCGACCATTAGCCGTAGCCAAACGCGCGCGGCCGACAACGAGAAAACGGACGTACCGACCGCCCGAATTCCGTCCCGTTTTCGTGAACCGGCCGCCGTAAATAGTCGATTATTACGTTCGTCGCGTCTGACTCGCGTGTGAAAACCGAAAACGTTGTCGCCGGCATGTCCACGAACCAAATGCCCGTGGTCGCGTTTCCACGGCACAGAGCCCGACCGACGTTCCGGTTAGGCGTTCAAAACCGTTTCGAAAGCTAACCCCCCCCCCCCGCCGTGGGGGGCGAGTGTATACGTTTTGTATTGACGCATCGCGCGCCTAGTCGGGTCGGCGGAGAAAAGTAAAAGCGACCGGTGGGCCGATCGTCCGGGACACTCTTGTTTTCACCGACCAACGACGACCGGTCGGGCTGGAACGTTCCGGTTACGTCGGTGTGCACTGCCCGCGTACGACCACCGGGCTTTACACGATTCCCGTACGTCGAAAAACACCTCCGGCCGTTATTTCCTGTAATACGTGCGCTTTTGACCAAACAGAAGGAAAAGCCGCCGAAACGTTATCGCGCCTAACCATACGGCCGTACGTGACCGTCGTCGCCGTATCGTGTTTGTAACGCGCGCGGTTTCGGAATTATTGCCGGCAAAACTCGTGAACGAACGTGCCCGCGGCGATTGATTGCGTACGATTTTCCGTCGTCGCGGTGGTTCACGTTAACGAGCGATCGTAATCGGTTACCGGATGGTGTTCGATACGAAAGGCCAATTACACGTTCGGGCCTAAACATTTCGAATATTGGCGGAGACATACGAGCGATAAATTATTACTCGCTCCGTACGTACGCGAAATAAATAACGTTCTCGCCGTTCATTTCCGATTTCCTAAATACGTTCGTCGGATTTCACGAAAATTGTTCGCCGGAAACGCCGTAGCGTAAGCTGAACAGGCCGTTGCGGACGAGCGGCAGCTTTCCGGTCGACCGTGCTTTCCGCGACCGGCCACAATATCGGCGACGAAATTCGATGGGTCGTTCCGAATAGCCCCGTGCGGATTGCGCGGCCCTACTACCGATACCGGCAGAAACAGAGAGAGAGAGAGAGAGAGAGACGTTTTACAAACGATTCGCGTTTCCCGCGTATCCAATCCGTTTTAGTTCCCAGCTTGGTTAGTAACCGTCGCCGTTTTTCCGACTACTTGTTGGCCGCTGTGCGAGACGATGTTGTACACCGATTATGCGTCGCGAAAATAGCCGGCGTATTTACGATTTACATTTTTTTCCCTCTCGCCAGCCGACCTCGAGAATACGCTTCCTGTGTTACCATATACGCGGTAGTATACCCCCTCCCTCACACTCCCGGGGCGTCTCTACGCGGATTTTCCGTTCTTCTGGCGAACAATAGGCCCGACCGATCGGACAACGCCTTTTTTTACCCTTGAGTTCGACCGATTGTTACGATAAAAACCGATCGGCCGACTTCCTAGTAGCGCGCCCGCGGTACCAGTTACGATTATTACTAACCGGCCGATACCGTAGAGAGTTGTCTGTAGCGGACGTCGTCGGTGGTACGCCGGGGACTGTGCGGCGCGCCGTTTCGCCCGATCGACGTAACGTTTATTATTCGCTTTAGAGAAGTATGAGAAAAACCAAACCGTCCTTTCCCGAGCGTCTTTCTCCATTGGGGTGCCGACGAACGGACGAAATAGAAATACGCGTTTCGTATCGTCGGTTCGGCAAAAGCCGAATTCGTCGCGTAAACGAAATCGATATATATATTATACGCGGTCGGAATAAACGCCCGGCGCGCCCCGTCGAAACATTTCCGTCCGGCGTACGTTAGAATAGACGGACTTTGGGGTATTTCGTTTGGGCGATGCCGGAATCGAGTTCGCGCCGCGTCCTTTCGTCGCCGTGTTCGGAACGCCGGACAATAAATACCGCCGACGGAATGCACGCGACGCGACCACCTAACCGCCACCGGCCGTTTCGGTACTAACGTTAAGCAATTCGGTCGCGCGGCACGTTCGGTTTGCGTACGCCCGGGAACCGGAGACCAACCGTGTTTTTGAACAGTCGTGTCCACGAACTGCGCGGTACGTAACGTGGTAATTACCCGGTAAATACCGCGCCGGCGTCGTGTACGGAAACCGACGACGAGGAAATAACCGTAATCGGCCGTTGGCGTTCGATTCGAAAAACCGACGTGGCCAGCTAACGTGAACGCGTTAACGACCGGCGCCCGGCCGTGGGCGCTTAAGACTTTCGTCCGCGTCGAAGGGCCCGCGAACGTTTGAAATTCGGACTACGGCGGCCCCAGTAGTCACTGGCTTCGTTCGGTTTTCGACGTCGTCCTCGGTCGTTTCGGCTTCGGCGGCGCGTCCGATAATTGCTGTCTGGCCGTACACGTCGCTGAAGCCGTTGCACGCCCGTGACGCGTCTACACCGTAAATCCGAGGCGGATTTATCCGGGAATTTTAGCGCGACGGTTTCGTACGCTTCAAACGCGATTAGTGGACGCGCGCCCTGTTCGAAACGCCGTCCGGTCGGTCGATCGCGAATTTGTCGGATTAGTACGACGGACTCCGTACCACCCGTACGGTAACGGGCGAAAATTCGAAGTGATCGAATGGTTCGGCGGCCGTTGGTGTCCAACGAACCGACGCGCGCGATCAGCACGATAAACGTACTCGGGGTAAAAATGAAACATTATTCGACGGCGTGCGTCGAACTTTTAGTAGCTCTGACGAACGGAGAATTTCGTTTGGGCCGGGGGCGCGAGACGACCCGAGAACGATCCCGGGGGCGACGGACGGGCGAATTATTTGTCGCGCACGTGGTATAGTCGTCGTACGATATAGCTCTCTCCGTGGCGGATACGCACCCGCGGAATTGACCACCGATCGGATACTCTCCATCCGCCTGTCCGGGACCTTCCCCGTAAAGCGATCGGTTACCCGAGTCGCGTTCGAACCGTTTTCGGCGGTTGAGAAAACACGAACGTGATATGGCACCGTCGCGCGATCCGAAAACTACCGTGTACGTTTTCCGTTCGGGTACGCGCGCGGCTATACTATAGTCTCTCTTTCCCACCCTACCCCCCTTCCCCCCGGGACCGGCATCACCGGGAGCCAATTCGCGTACCGCACGGTCGTGTACCACGTTCGGCTTTCTAATGTCTCGAGAACGCCGTCTCGTAGTGTTTTCGACGTCGTCGCTGTTGTTGTTGTTGTTGTCGTCGTCGACGGTAAATTTACGACCCGACGGAAGCGAAAACGTCGGGCGTTTCCATTACCGCCGACAGTGACGGCCCGCAACGTACACGATCGTAATAATAATAATAGCGTACCCCTTCGTCCGCCCGTACACCGCGCGCGCGCGCGTGCCCGTAGCGTACTTGACGGCGGCCGTATGTACCGAAAGTGTGGGCGACCGCGATATTAATCGCCCGGGCACGTCCGGACCGCATTCCGTCGCGGGAAAACGAAATAATAACCACCGCCGCCACGTTCCCTGCGCTTTTCGCCTCTCCGCCGTTCCTTCTTCATTTTCTCCTCCGTACTCGGTCGAGTCCTCCCGCCGCTTCTGGTCCCGCGTCCGGTCGTTCCGTCGTATTACCGCGTCCCCCGCCCATCCACCCATCCGTCGACAACACCGTTGCCTCGCCCGGTCATTGCACGCGCCCGACGCCTCCGCGTGACTCGAATACCGTCGGATTTTTTCTTCCGTCCGTTCGTTCCCAAAACCGAACGACGACGGTATACCGAAGCGTGTTCGCACGTTTTCATCGGGCCCGTCGTTTTTTTTTTTTTAACACGTAGTTTTCGCGCGTAAACCGTCGTTTCTCGACCACGCGGAAAGAGAAAACTTTTCACGTCCCGTTTCTTTCAAAACCGACGTGATTTCAAATCGCGCTGATCCGGGGACGTTACAATTTCGTCGCGCGTACTATCACGTCCCCCCCCCCACAATGACGGACGTATTCGTAAACGTTTGTTCGTAAACTTTTTTTTCCGGTTCGTTTCGAATCAATAACTTTTTCCCCTAACGTTTAGCTCGCGCGCGTTTTTCCGTTACGTTCTTCTACGTACGCCGCGAACGTTCGGCAAACCGATCGTAACCGACGCCGGAGCCGGACCGAATATTCTCGTTATCGTCGCCAACACGACGTGTTCGACGTCGTTGCCGGTGCGTTAGAAACGCTCGAACAACACGAAACTATTGGCCGCGTCCGACGGTCATCGATTTTTCGAATTTTAAATTCGTTTTCGTTTCGTACCAGTGACGTAACGCTTACGCGGGACGGCCGCCGAAACAAAAAACAAAAAAGGCGTCGTCGTTACGACCGCGCGGTTTTTTCCCAACGACATAACCGCCCATATAAGTAACGGCGTTCGTTTACGTAAAACCGAAAGTATTTGTGGACGGGCGGCAACGTCGGAACCGCAAACAACGTAATAATCGTTCACGGCGACGATAACCGGTCGACAATTTTACGTAAAATACTCGCCGGACGGTAAACGTTTCTGTTTTTGAAAACACTCGCGCACTTTCGCACGGTGTGGGGGGGGGACCGTATTTACGAGAGAACGGGACAACTGTAGTAGTCGGTGCCCTTGCAAGGGGAAATTACCATTTTCAAAGTCCGGGCCGTAAAAAAAAACGTCTTTATTACGCCGGTACGCGCTACACGGCGTCGCGTTTAGCGAATATTATATAATAAAAGAACTCCGTTACGCGCTGGTCGTTTTCCCCCATGTCCGGACGGTTCGTTTCGTTAACAACGGTCGCCCGCGTCCAGGGTCGTAAACATATTGACGTCAATCGACACGAGAACGTTGGCCGTCCGGCACAGTGACGCGTCACACGGTGGCGGGCCGGGACAAAGGCGATGTAGGCCGCACACGCGTCTCGAACGGTTAATCCGCCGGACGGACGTGTCCGTAAAAAAAAACGTTATTCCGGCCGTCGACCCGAAACGGCGTTTATCGATCGTAAAGTAAAACGCGCGCGCCAAATCACGAACGTCCGATTAGTCCAAGCCTAACCGAATAGCGCGCGTCGCGTCGTCCGTATTATGTTCATTACTATTCCGGACGACGAGACACGTACGCGCGCGACCTGTTCGTCGCTCGATTCGTAGTCGCGAAGTCAACGAACCGACCGGTAAAAGTCGGCCGATCGAAACCGAAGAACCGTTCAATCGTACACGCGTACCCCCGTGTATATAGGCCGTGCTCGATTTCGATTAATCGTCCGAAAACCCGATTTCGTCCACCCGGTAACCGTGCCGCGATCCAACAGCGATTTTCGCGTTTTCGTTACGACGGCGGCGCACGTTCCCGTTTACGGTGCCTACCGATTGACCGATACCGCCGGCCACGTTCGTTTCCATCCGGGCCCTCGTAACAACACCGGAACCAATCGGTGTTACGGTCGTCGTATTCGAGAAACGCGAACGAACATTGTTATCGATTCTTTTAAAATCCACCGCTTTTTCGCCGCCGAAAATACCGTAGGCCCGCGTTCCCGTAAAACGTACCGGTATACTTCGTCGGATTCGTTGGTTCCGTTACGTCGGTAACAACGTACGTCTTCGGCCGAAAACGACGATACGAAATCGCCCGTGAGCGTGCGCCGTAGTTTTCGCCCGACGAGTATTCGACGAAACGAATTCACCTCATTACGTGGACCATCGTTGAATGTGACGGTTCACGTGGTTAGATTTAACGCAGCCGCGTATGTCACGGCGCAATCGCGGGACACGAGAGTAACAACCACGACCGTACGTTCTCGTTTCAGGCCGGGACCGTACACGGTCCGTTCGTTGAAATCGTACCGTCGACGTATTCGGCCGTACGAACGATGTCGTCGTCGCCGCCAAATAACGGACGCGTCGCGAATGGCGTATTTGCGTGTTCAGTGGTGAGAGGATCGAGTGAGTCCGGGACGAACAAATGTAAATCAATTGGCGAAACCGCGAAATAATTAAATATTAATATAATTTATTTATTTTCTATCTATATATGTGTGTGTGTATATGCGTATAGATACGAGATGTTTAATTCGTTTTTCACAAAAGTAACGGTTACATAATATATTCGTGGGTTTCCGTTTAATAGATTTTTCTCGGTTCGTCGACGCGAAAAGAGACGGTAAAAAAATACAAATAAACACGACACTGTCCGCGGCACACGCCGACGAAACGAACCGAGCGACGCGGACGTTACGACGCGCGACGGGGAGACCGGACGACGACGATCGCGGTAAATCGAGAACGCGAGACGTTTTACTACGAGAAACTACCGGGAGGGGGGGGAAGCTTATTTTTTTCGTGTCGTGTCGATCGAATCGTTTCGAGTGAGGGGCGTGGAGAGTTTTTTTATTTTTCAAACAAACTAATCGAACTAAACTGTAGTACGGGGCAACGTAAGAGTGGACGCGTGTGGTCTGCTCGAGAACTGGATTGTAAAAAGTAACGAACGTGAACGAAAAAACCGGAGTATAAAGTGGCGAGAAAAGAAACTACGAAAATAATCGCGGGACGAAAAATACCCGGCGGCCGATCGACGGCGATGATCACGAGCGGCGATCGCGGGGTTTAAAGGGGGGAGGGAAAGGGATCGACAATTGGCGCGATCGACCTTAGAAGAACCCGTCGCCGGTGGGATCGTTGAGCCACGGATAGTTGTTCGGGCACCGGACGCACGTCTGCAGGTTAATTGTCTCCCCGGGCACCTCTTTGCTGGTCAGCTTGCACGAGTGCGGCACCCAACAGGCCGGCGGTCCTTCCACCGCGCACTTCTCCCGCCACGGTTCGAAGTTCTTCACCTCGTTGATGATCCGCGGCTTCTGGATCCACTGGATCACCTGCGTCATGGTGACGAAGTACACGTCGTTGTGGTTGGCCAACACCTCGTCGATCCAGAACAGGAACGCGTCCAGGTACTCCGGGTTGTTCTTCAGCCAGGCGGCGTGGAAATACAGGCCCATGGGCGCCCGGTTCTGATCGTAGTGCCGGTCGAAGTTGTGGTTGAGGAAATTGTAGAACTGGTCGCCGGACAGGATGTTCGAACACGAGTCCACCATCGCGCACCCGGGCAAGTACTCGTCGAAGTTCGGGTCCTCCCGTCTGTCCAGCTCGTTCATCACCATTTCCCACACGGCGTGGCTCCGGGTCGGGCAGTGTTGCAAGTTTCCGTGACACCTGTGGGAATCAAACGCCGCGGCCGTGAACGACACTCGACCTTAGACGCGCCCGTGCGAGACAAACCGCGCCTATCTATCTGTCTGTCAGTCTTTTGACAGTCTTTTCTACGGACGTTTGTATAGACCGGTTGCGCCCGTTCGTAAACGGCGCCCAAAACGTGTGGCGCGACAACACGACGGGCGTTCCCCGATTCGCTACGATTACCCACCGGACGGCGATCGTTCGAAAACGCCGGAGAAAAACGGCTCCGAACACGGTTATTCGTTCGCGAGAAATTTAATTAGGATATCGCGGAGCGGTTCCGACCGAACCCGTCGTATACGGGCGGACCCGGACGGCCGCCAGCCGGTCCACGAAACCCCGGACAACTTTCGCCGCCGATTGAATAACGTCTCGGTTATTACGAACCTATCGTCGTAGAAACGTTGCCGGACGGGCGGACAACCACCGTCACCACCGCCGTTCGACGATAGCCCGGATTCGTTTCGTTTTTCGCGCCGTAATATTTCGTTGGTCGGTTGAGTTCCGAGCGCTGTTCGGGCCGGCCCGTTCGTCAAACGTATATCGGAAACGTCGCGCCCCGGGAAACGAACGATCGTTTTCGAGTGTTCCCCCTCCCTTCCCGTGTACCGAAATGACGAAAGCGTCGTGGCAACACTCACACGAAAAACGAAACGTTCGTCCCAAACAAAAAACGGATGGCGCGATATAAGAAACGTACCGGGTACGTGCGCGTGTATACGTAAACGTAACGCGACTCGGTCGCGTACTCACCTGTGCGGCATGCGGAAGTACATCGTGTACGGCCAGAGCGGCGGATTGGACAGGGGCGCGGTAATCGAAGAATCGTACAAGAAAGCCTGTTCTTCCATCATGGTGAACTGGTTGTTGCCGCCGACGCGCAAATATGGCGACCGCAGACCGACCACGCTGTTATCGGTCAGATTCGCGTACTTTTCCGTGATTATGCGCATGCCGGCCATTTCTTTCGCCCAATCCTCGACGGTGGCGTTGCTCCAAAATTGCTCGTCGTCGTTGTGCCTACGCGCGCCGAAAAACACGAGCCAAACGATTACGAAATGCGACCAAAAAAAAAAAAAAAAACTATCCCCCGATCGATGACGTGGTGAGGGGAGGATGAAGGAATTACGGCGTTTCGAACGTTTTCCGACGTAAGCGCGGCGCACGAGATACGTTGAAACGGCGGTATTTTCCCCGCCAGATTATATCGTTTCAGCGCGCGCGTTACTTTTACCCGTCGCTATTTCGGAACGTTCGAGAAATAGAATCGAATCTACCGCCGTTATGTGTATATGTACGAGTTAACACAGTTTTATTTTCAAAAACCGATCGTTTGTACGATTACCGCTAGAAGTGTAACCGGAAAATTTTCGTACACTCACCGACGCGACGTTCGGTTTACGTAATTTGAAAAAAACCGTCCACCGAACTGTCGTCGCCGCCACCGCCGCTCTCTTTCTTCGGCGACGCGAAAATAGAATCGATTACGTTTCGCTTACTGTGTCAACGCTCGACCAAACAAAACCCGTTGTCCCGTCTTTGATCCGGTTCATTCAGTAGGTTAATAGGTGTACGCGTATGGGTTTTTAAAATGTTTTTTCGTATACCTATGGCCGAACGGGCGAAATTCAGGTTCGTAACACGTTATTCGCCGGTTCAAATAATTCGCGTTTAAAACTGAACGTTCCGAATACAGTAACCATAATGGAAACGTTCGACGTGTCATCTCTAGGCCTTACGAAATTGTCCGCGTTTCTTTTACGGGATCAATCAACGAAACCTTGAAAATTGTCACGCCGGCGTGAAACGTATTCATTTCGTTCGATTTTGATTAAAGACAAAAAAATCGCGTTCATTTCGTTCGGTAACCGTACGCGGAACGTTCGTCCATGACTTCGATACGATCGTTGGAATAAAGATCGATATCCCGCGCAAACGAATATTTATCGACCGTGTTTTTTTCACTCCGTCGAACAATATAAAATTGCTGTTTTCATGTATATCCCTTTATGCTTCGACAAACAACAATAATCTACCACTATTACTACGAACGCGTTAACGATAGTTAATAATTATACGCAGCGTTGTTTTTGTTCTGTACGATCGACCTCAATTGTTCGTTCGGTAAGCCCGAATGGAAAAAACGTGCGCGTAATTCGGACCGCGTGTTTCCGTTAGTTTCGACGTATTTTATCGACGCCGTGGACAAGTCTCATCTCAGACGTCAACAAAAGAAGTTCTATCACACGTATTATTGAATCGAACGTCGTCTAAAATCTATAGAACAAGGAGTGAAACGGCTTATCGTCTGATCCGATTATTGGAGAAGGCGTTTTCTAGCGACCGGAAACGTGACGTTAATCCCTCGCCCGGCGAAATAGTGTTCCATGCGACGGAATGTCTGGCTTTTTAATTAATTTGACGATTAAACGCAGGGATTTCGATGCTAACGCAAATGTTTAGGTTCGAAACATGATTCTCGCGATTAATAGTTTCTCGTTTTTCGTAATTATTCTTCGCGTCATATTAAGAGAATTAAGGGCTTAGAACACTCCTCCGCGGGGCTAACGAAAGGCTTACGTCGTCCACCAACGGGCTCCGTCATGAACACATACACACACACACACCCACACACGCTTCCGTACAACAATATACGCGTAATCTCGGTCGCACCGGAATAACCAGCGTTGGAATGCTACCGAGTAAAAAAAAAAACGTTCCTCTTGTGTCGTATAGGTACGAAAAATACGACTAAACGTCGCAATAGGTAATACACGTATAGCGTGTTTATATATCTTTTTTTATAATATTTTTCCCGAAACGAACGTTCAATTCATTACCGAAATATATGTATATATGCTCGTGCGCGCTGGTACATGACTGCAAAAATTAGAAAATAGACCTCTAAAAATAACCTGTCCGACGTGTTCACACACCGGTTTCAAATGATCATCGCGTTAATCATACCGTCGGTTATTACAAATACGCGTACGGACACACCATTTTCTCGATATGCCTAACCGGCTCGGGGACACGCTGACGGAACGCCATTACGTACCATTTTCAGTATAACATGTAATATAGTGTACGTAATAATTTCTCGTGCACTTGAATCGATTGCGTAATTATACACACACAACTATACATTCAACGATGACGATGGCAATGGATGTCCTTGCAAACGTTTATCGTGAATTTCAAATTGGAAATTCGTCGGGTTCGAACGGAAACGTTTTGTTGACCGCGCGTAAATACGTCGTTTACAGTCGCACCTTCTCGATCGTTCCTCTTATGGTCATCACGACTACAAACTCGTCGTTTGTATTATTTTTACGACGCTTTCGGGAATTCGAAACCGACACTTAAAAATGACCGAAACGTCGGCGTCGGACGCTTTAACGCTACCGTTTTCGCGCCACGGACAATTCCTCAATTCATATCGAAATTCGAAATGTTTATCGATTTGTCGTCCGCTTAATTCCGTTCTCTTTTACGCTAATAATTACGGTACTTACCTACCTACCCAACCTACTTACCGGATTATCGCACGAAAGTATTTACTTTCCAGTTTATCAGTACTTACTTTCACGATTATTTAAAACGTTTCGTTGTAGGTGTAGGTACTGCTCCTATCGCGTGAATATCAAGTATCATTTGGTATTACAACGGTGATCCAATAAAATAAATAACGTCCGTGCCGGAGGAGAAATTGATAAACGTATTCTAAATCGTAAAATACGACGCGCGTAATCGTTAGATCTTGACGTTTAATTTCGAAAGACCGTGAACGTTTTCAAAAATATTTTCACATCCTCGCAACCGGATTTGTACACAATACAGTCATCGCTAATAATACCTACCTACGCTGAACTAAGAAACGCGTTTTTGATCGCCCGTTCGTGATCGTTTACACGCGTCGACGAAGCTGTTTGTCGAACCGTCGAACGCGTCGACTTATGTACGTTAATAATAGACCGACGCCGTAGTAAAAAACAAAGAACTCACGTTATGGAGTGCACCGCAATCTCGTGGCCTTTTCTGTGCGTTTCTTGCACCGCGGAATAATTGGTGTATTTATGCGACACGAAGAACGTGGCCTTGATGTCGCACCCGTTGGGGTTTTTGCGCTTGCCGTTGAATATCTCTTTATACAATTCGATGTTATTGTTATTTATAGCGTCGTCGAAAGTGATGGTGATCATCTGAGGAACTTCTTTAGGTGGAAGGTCGTTAGGAATTCCGGTACCGTCCTCTGAGCAGAAACAGTCGGGCAGAACGCAAACGGCGGGATCGCAAGGAGGAGCTCGGTTAGGATCGTTATCGTTATCTGTATGTGAGAAACAAAAAGCGAACGACATTACGGGAGATTGGCGATTTGTTTTTCTTTTTTAAACTCCCGTCGATTAAGAGCCGTTTTATTATTAATTTCTTGTACGAACCACACGAATTTTCGTCCGATCCGTCGGGGCAATTTTTCTCGCCGTTACAAAACAATCCTCGTTCGATACAAGACTTGTCGCCACAAGATAATTCTCCGTCCTATATTAATATAACCAATATATATATATATATATGTTCCAAATGTTCAAATATGAGGTTATTGTTGTCGTTAATTAATAGATAAATAAGTATTTTAAAATTGCGTTTAAATTCTCGAGACTAATTGAAATATTCGACGATCAAAAAAATGCCGAGACCTTCGATAGTTCAATAATATTAATATCGTTAGTTCTCGCGTACAGTATATATTTCTATTATCGCTACACACATTGTACAACAATGGCTTTGGTATTCGATAATGAAACAAAATATTTTATCCAATACCTGACACAATGGTTCGTCGGTGAACAATAAAGGTTTGACTTTGCGTTCTTTGTTTTTTAACTTGCAATTTTTCACCGCGGCTTTCCAGTCGCACGTTTGTTTCTCAATGTCAAAATACAAACCAGCTGGACAACGAATAGCCTGTAATCCCTGTAAAACGTAAACCAAATATTACATCGTGCGCGGCCTCGTTAACGCGGAAAAAACGCCACTACGATATTCCTACGTTATGTTGGATGGTACGTTTTATTACAGATTATCCGAAATGTGTACACTATGCACGGTCCGTCCGTAAATAATTGTCGGATTTCTCGTATCCGAAATGATTTTTCGTTTCGTTTTGCCTAAACGAGTGGACGTCGCTTTAATTCAAATCGCCCGTTCCCACTATACGCGCCGTTGGGTAACGAAAGGTTAATTACACAATCCCTTGTAACGTCTACAACGTAATTGTCGTACGCCATATTCACGCGTAGACTGAAATAACCGAAAACGACGCAAAGTCGGCGAGGTATCGAACATTTCGAAAAAAAATAGAACGGTACATAACTCCCGTGTATCAGACGACCAGAACACGGTTGATTTCGATCTCGCGGTGAAACGAGACGTTTCCGGGTTGAAAAATATCCCGCGATTGAGCGGATTAAGAAAAAATCGCGAATTTTTTTATCGCCCCAGTATGTCACACGACTCGAAAAATCCGTGTCGAGACGTAATAAAAAAATACGTTGTACACGAATTGCACAAAAATAGTCCACGAATACGTAAGGACTGCGCTTGGTTATAGTTTTGCGTGCACGCGATACGTTCGACCGTTTCGATCGAATTACGAATAGCGTAATTTTTTATAAAAAAATATCGTCCGGTTGCGTGACACGCCGTGTTAACATATTTACCGACGAGGTGCATTGAATGACGTCCCGACAACTGTCTCCTTCTTGTCCCGTCAATCGAAACCATTCACCAGCGTCTTTGTCTTTACAAATTTCGATTTCGAAACTTTCCTCTTTTTTCGTTTCTCCTGCGGTAGTTGATTGTTGACGTTTAATACGCGACAACAGAGAATCACAAGACCCTTTGACAAAAAAAATTAGCGCGTTCGTTAACATCGGCCGAACAACAACAACAACAACAGGTGTCCGATGAGGATCGTCAACCATTTTTAGCGGATTAAAAAATTCTTGACTTTCGGAATCGATGATTTTATCGTTTTTAACAAACGTGTACGTATTTAATAATATTTCGAATTTATTTGGCAACGATTCTCCGGGCCTTGAACCTACGTATGAATACATTTCGTTTCTTGTTTTAGCTAATCAATACATACAAAAAAACCGACGTTTTTTTTTATTACGTTTATATTAAAATGAAATACTTTCGTTCGCGTTAGTATTTCGTAATAACTACATTCGCGTAAAATTATAATTTTGTTTTTTTGTACCCGATCAATAACGATCGAGTACTTTCAGACGTACACGTTTACGTTTGTTTTTCAATCAAATCGCGCAATACCTTTGGAAGGTATACGATAGGACATTATACCCGATAAATTCTTTTGGATTATAAATATGAATAACGACGCGAATATTTCGGGTCCGAACAATTGTTAAATTATTCTAAAAGTAAATGATTTGGAGCGTATTTACGTTAAAACGCTACGTTGGACGACGTTTTTCTTCGGGCAAAACTGATTAACCGCGGCTCGTAAAATAATTCACGTCATTATGCCCGGGGACCTACATAAAGAATTTCGCTTAAAAAACAACGAAAATTACTTCCATATACGCCTGACGGAGGATTATTGCGTTTCGAGAATTCGTTATTAGTTTCGTCCGTATTCCACGACCTACGTGGTTTGTGCGGGCTATTAAACGTCGCGATTACGTTGCACAATAGGATCCCACGGTGTTACTCCACCGCCGGTGTTTGGGGACAACGAAAATTGCGTTATCCAACTCGGTAAACAAAAAACGGATGTACCGAGTAGCGTGAGAAAAACGGGCGAGCGTTTACGCAATCATATGGATACGATCGTTTTGGACGAGCCATCAGTCAGATACGATTTGAACATGTCCGGGGATTAATCGTACGGACCTCAGATATTTTATGAATACGAACGCGTTACTCGGACGTTCGTACGAAAACGAGTAAAACGTTGGCGAACCGTTTAACCCGACGAAACGATAACGTTGTTTTAAACACGGCGTACGCGACGGTGTTTACGAAATCGTGTTCGGCGGACGCGAAGGAGGGGGAAATGACGAATACACGACCACGGGTGGAACGCACGAAGACAATGACCATATAACTCTGTCGACCGAACGGGTCCGGGAGATGTACGATTTGTCCGACGGTGGTCCGTAGACGTTTAGGTACATACGTTCGGCGCGTTTGTTTTAAGCGCCACCGTTTTCGCGCGAGACGGTCGACGACGAAATTCCGAGACGACCCTCCCCTCGCCATTTATTATTCGTTGCGCGGGTCCATTTCCGTTCACGCGACAAGTAAAACGGGGGAGGGCACACACGATCGTGACGATGGCAAAAAGCTCCGGCGCGTTCTACTTTCTACGACGGCCGTGTCCGGGTTTAACGACGACGACGACGACGACGCGAGCACCGCCGATTTCACGTACAAATACACACACACATGATCGAAACGCGTGAACAATAGGTACGGACGACGGAAACGCCGACGACATTCGTATTTTCGGGAAACGGTCGCCGTGGTTAGGCGCGAAACGAATGGGAAAATGCCGGCGGATAAGCCGGACGTTTTGGTCGCGGATCGCGCGATTAAACGCGTACGTGCCCGAGACGCGTCGAACGACGGGTAGAAATTGTAACGAAAATCCAAGCGCGCGCGCGCTAAACGTGTACCCGACCGTCGCACGTACCGAGTGAAATCATCTTTAGACACGGTTGTCGGTCGCATTGTCTTCGAGACGCCATTGTTCGCGTGGCGATACGCGGCAACGTTAAGGTGGAGCGGAGGGCGGACAAAACGCGCGTCGTTAACCGGAGTGTAAGACACAACTATTCTACACTTCAGCAGTACACATGCCTTTTGAAAATGCAGTCTTGTACAACTATTATCATACGGCACTGCTGAATTATTTCGCGCGCATTAGTACCCAATAACGAAGCGCCGCCGACGACTGGTTTGCCGTTTGCGCGCGGTAAACGACGACGATAAAACCGTACACGTCCGTTATTCGTACGCCAAGACGGAGACTCGAACGACACGTTCGAACCGCGCACGGTTACCGCGATAACGTTCGGTGCCGGCCGTACACGAAATCGGTAGACGCGAGCGAGCGGCGAGGACGGCGCGCACTTACCCAACGTGATCAAGCACGCGACGGCCAGGAAGCCTCCTAGTGAAGTGGACGTAGAAGCCCTCATCGTGACGGACTGGGTACGCGCGCGACACTATCGCAAAGTACAAATATCGCGGGCGCGCGCACGGCTTACACAATACGATGGTCGTCCGTCGATGAACAAAAACTGACTGGACAACGACGTACGATATACGTATGTGTGTGTGTGTGTGTATATGTGTGTGTGCCCGTCTTGGTGACGGAACGCGACTCCGGTACGGCGGTCGAATCGCTACGTCTTATATACCGCGGCGTGCGTTTGGACCGCAAACGTGTGCGGGACGCGCCTCGTTAGCCGGCAGGTGGAGCCACCGGGCGAACCGCGGTCGTGAAAGTCTGTTGTGGTACCGTCCGCCGGGTGAGTGACGTTCGTAAGTCGACGGAACGGACGCGGGCGGTATTGCGTGTCGACGGACGAAATTGTCCGGTAAAAACATTTCCCCGTCGTAAATTCCGTCCCGCGTCAACTGTAGGGGGTTGTTCGCGGCGATCGCGACTGAAAACAATTTCGTTATCGTACGGGCTCGAACAATCGCGGGGCCAATAAGCTCTCGGCCGCGGTACGTTTCGACGACATTTACCGTGTTCGTTAATCGCGCACAATTACGGTGACCGGATGGGGGGTGGTGGTATTGTTTTTTTATACGATCGCGGAAATGGCCGAGCAACGAACAAATACGTCGGCTGTTGGTAAAGCGAAGTTGGACGCGTAATTTGGTATTTTACGTCTTTAGGTGGGTGGCGGCGGTTTCGTGTCGTTTTCATCGACTAGTCCAAAGGTGAACAAAAAATGTCTAGTTTTATAGGTAATGTTGTGTCCCATACAGGTTGCTTCCCGTATAAGTTGTTATTTTTATGGTAGTGATTAGGTTAAGAAAATACACGCTCTTGTAATTCTGAAGAATATTTATTACCGAGTCGAAGTGCTTTGAGAGTATTAGAGTGATTAGTAATCGTTATAATAAAGTAGGATTGACTTTTACTGTATAAAAGGTTTGTTTACTCGACTGACGACGACGAGCCGACGGCAATCGTATTGTGCTTACATTGTGTTTATTATTACACTATATACTTATTCCATATATTATTATATTAAAGTCATAACATAACAAGTTAGGGTTCTTAACAGTAAGACCACCAATGTGGACTGCCGGTAGCCGCGCGTAAAATTGGTAGATTAGGCGCGTGTCAACTGTAGTGACCGTTTTCAATCATAAGAGCACGCGATTTCTATTTATTATGTTAGGAATTTTAAATTTACAATATTATATCGGCTATATTATAACTATCCGAATATGATTAAAGACCAGAAAATTTCCCGTCGACTAGAAAACAAAAATATTGGTACCAACTTAGAAACGGCCGGGAAATGTCGATACAATGTGTACGCGCGTTACGACGTATTTCCACCGCGTTTTGCGTTGAGAAACATAGAAAGCTATGTATCAAATTAAACGTACGCGTTCATATAAATATGAATTTAACTTACCTGTTGTTTCTTCTAATTTTATGAAAAAAAAATAAAAATCGCTAAACATTAAAACCAACTATACTGCATAAAAGTCAATACGGTAATGAATGGCCGACACAAATTTCAAATGTGTACGGCTATAGCCGCTTTAATAGTCATAATATAATGCAGGTTACTGCATGTCAACAATGTGTCGACACCAACCACGGATGCACGTTTACTCATGTCAACTACTTGTTGACATCGGCATTGAACGCGTTAATCAAACCCTGCCACGTCGAATTTTTTCTATTGTATAGATTGTGTATTGCGTATAAAACAAGTTTTTTAGTCGAGTTAATATTTTCCCAGTCCACGTTTTTTGTTAAACGATTAAACAAACACTAATGTCATAATAATCGAACCGATCGTGTTGTTGTGACTTGATCGGTTGAGCCGATTTAGTCTGATATCGCCACTGCCGAATGGTTATGCCGTTAGGCAGTAGTTGAATTTGTATTGTGGGTTTATCCAAAAGAAATTAACTCCATTTAAATGATTATTGTTTTATTGATTATGTTTATTCAATTTATAACAATTATTGAGTCGGTATTTTAGCACTTAGAAATAAATAAATACTAATTAAAAGTGTATGTACTCGGGTACGGACAACTCCGTCGGTTGTCGTGGTAGAACTCGACTGTCGTCGCATATCCAGACCCAACCATGCGACGGCAGTCAGTAATACTCAAGTTACAAACGCTAACTAAGCAAGGGGTTCATAACAGTATTCACATAAAATGTTACGGTATAAACTGTAAATAGAGTCGAATATCTGGGTAATAATTGGAAAAGTAAGATATTTTTGTTGTCCCAAAGGAAGTTCACACGTGCTTCACTTATGTACCATAAAAAAGTAAACGACCTCGCGGATTAACCATTTTAAAAAATAAATGTACAACATCTCGACGGAAATTGTGGACAATTTATTTGTTTAAATAACGTACAAATTTATAATTAATTTAACGCATTATAATAGTAATATTTTTATATAATAGAAAAATTAAATATCGCAAAAGTAGAAAAAAAAATGTATTAACGTCTTTTAGTTATTTCTGTTGTTCGATTACATAACAATAAACAGAAATAGAATTACAAGGTATAAATTCATAAACACAAAACTTAACATACACTTATTCGCTTATCTATAAAACCATAACAATATACATACATCCTAAATGTACATACAGTTTTTAAATAAATTCTAATCCTTCAAGCTATCATCTTCAAGTGAGGACATTTTCATTTTCTTGTCCACATGTGTGTAGCTTGATTCACTATCTGGTGAACTCGGTCTATTCTTAGACGAATCATTGACCATTTCCTGTTTACAGTTCGTAACAAACAAATTACACAGCGTTTTGGGAAAAAGCTAATGGAAGACCACACACACAAATACAACAACTAACAAAATAACGAACCTTTAGCGTTTCGAGGAGCTGGGTAGTAGATTCTAGCAACTTGTTGCACGTTATGTTCTTCAAATTCAACGTGGAAAATATGTCATGCAACCGTTGATTTTCATCCAACAATTGTACCAACGCTTTTCTGCGACGTTCGGCGATCATCTTCCAGTACGTCTGACTCGGGTTAACTGTTACAAATTAACAACAACTCTAAGTACTACGTGACCACGGTGCCTAAAAATCGTCGTCAACACGCACCAGTAGAAGTGAGGTCGTCGACGATCAATTTCTTGTACAACGACGGGCTGACGATCGCTTTCGGTGACTGTTCTATTCGGTCGTTAAGAATCGCCCCGTCAAGTGTCACATCCGGCTTCGAGCATTTATCGTCGGTCCTACGAAAACAAACATAAAAAACACGCACATTGCCGACGGGATCGTACGGCGTTTCCTGACACCGTGCAGCGTAAAACTCACGCCATGTCACGCGGTAGCCCGACGACGGTGTCGACTACATTTTCTTTGCCACCGTCGGCCGGCTTTCGCGGACATTTCCTCATACCTACGCAATGGACACCGGGAAAATCGACACAAAAATCACCAACGCAGCCGAGATTGAGACGTCACAACGGTTATTCACGGAACAATACTTACGTCGACGAGACAACCGTTCGATCCTTTATTTTTGAACGAAGAAACTTCAAATAGTTGATTGTAACAGACCGTTCCGGTAAAAAGCGAAATTCCTTATCGTCATCGTCGCCAGTGTGGACAACCGTAAAGGATCTATATAGTGTCGCCAATCTCCGACGAACCCATCCATGCATTTTTTTTTTTGGGTAAACGCGCCCGCGTTCGTTAACCAAAATTAACTTTCACCGAAACACTCGGCATATTCGAATATTTCTACGGTTTATTCGATGACGTTACAATATCGCGAAACGAACGTCCGTTTATTTTCGTCGGTATTAACTTACGGAAACGCTATATGTTTTCGATGGTCGTGTCTTATTGTTTATACCATATTCGGATTGAACGTATACGTTGCGGAAACAGTAACATTAATCGAGCAACGGTACGTAACCGAAAAACTAGGAATCTAAAATCTTAGACGTTTACAGTACCGTCGTCTTAATAATAAGTGGTACATACCCCCTTAACCGGAGAGGTGATTTTTCCATAAGTTTACGATTATCAAATAACAACTTTTTTTAAATGGCGACATTTTTAATACAGAAATTCGGCGACCATGGCGGTTCAAAAGGTCATATCAAATAACGCGCAAAATACATTTTTTCAATCCACGAACGCCAACCTTGGCGGCAATCATTTCCCGTAGTTAAATACTATGGATATCTGTTTAACGTAATAATCACGCTTCGTTTTACTTACTATAAATTATCGTTCAATATTTAGTTACCATTTCCCAATATTTTGTTTTCCATCCACTATTGTTTCAACTGACATACGTGAAATTTTTATTTCTAAATTGCGTTAGAAATTATTAAACGCTGCCTTTACAAAAGGATTTTACACAACGCATATTCACTGGTTAGTGCTTTCATAAATAAATAATTTTATTTTTCCATAAATATTACTCGTTAAAAATTAATTAATTGTACAAGAAAATAAAATACATAGTAAAAAAAAAAATTAATATCGAATAACACAATTGTTTTAAAGTATTTAAGTATGTTTTCGCATTTTTCTAGCGACGTTATTAGGTATTCACTTTAGTACGTTATTTAATTTTGTTTGCCATCAATAAGCATATACAGTAGAACCTTTTTAAGCCAAAAACCTCCACTGCCCGAAATCTCAACTCTCTATTAGTCGAAATAATCGGCGAAACCCTAGAAGCCATT
>JAIPRN010001158.1:39294-52934 GCA_025469175.1 Geopemphigus sp. TES_GeoC_2020
TAAATATTGTATATATATACAATAACAGAGCGTTAGTCTCATGCGGCAATCGTAAAACGCACAACCAGGCAACATGTATGTATGTGTGTATGTATGTATGTGTGTGTATATGTGTGTGTGTGTGTGTGTGTGTGTGTGTGTGTACGCGCACACGCGCCTGTATGTGTGTGTATATGTATGTAATGCGTGTAGTATTCAATGTTCGTTTATGGGAATGTTTATTATTTTCCAACGAAGCGAGGCGTATATATATATTGCGTTTTTACGTGTTGCGACACGGCGGCGATGGTGTTTAAGTACAACGGTCCGAGAACGTGCGTATTTTTATTGTACGATGTGATGACCACATGTAATTTTTGGTATACCAGAGTGGATATATTTGCGGTTTGAATATTGCACGCGCGGGAAAAAGAGGGAGGGATATGGAGAGAGAAAAAGATTGAGTTTTGTAATCATTACGCACGTACTCAGGTACTCCCCTCAACACGTAATAATTATATTATATATATGTATGTGTGTGTGTGTGTGTGTGTGTATAGATGCACGAAAAAGGATATAAAATGCAATTATAATATACACCTGTATAAAAAAAAATGAAAAAATCGTACGTGTCCCCCGAGATAGATCGACCTTCAGGTGCAAAATAGGAAGCTTCGGTGTGCCAACCATGGTGGGGGGAAGGGGGAGGAACCCGCAACGACTGACCTTGGCGGCAAATACTATGACGGCTAACTAACGACCGTATCGTCTCCGATCGGTTTTTTTTACGTAGGTACCTGTACACTCCGATACTATTTTTCTCCTTCCACCGTCGTTTCTCCAAGAACACGTCTTGATACATGCCACTGGATATATCATCGTCACAACATAAAATATAATATCACGATGCCTACTTCATATTATATATTATTTTTATTATTCATTTTTCGGCAACTTCCAGAAATGAGTCGAATGGATTAGAGGGCGGGAGGGAGTTGGAATAGTGGCTGTTCGTGATTTTAAAAACGAACAACAAAAACAGCACGGATGAAAGAAAACGATAATAATAATAATACGCCGTCCGTTTCGTTATACAACACGTAAACATTTACATACCATTCATTATTCCGTCGCGTTTTT
This sequence comes from Geopemphigus sp. TES_GeoC_2020, assembly GCA_025469175.1. Taxonomy (NCBI): domain Eukaryota; kingdom Metazoa; phylum Arthropoda; class Insecta; order Hemiptera; family Aphididae; genus Geopemphigus; species Geopemphigus sp. TES_GeoC_2020. Next base: position 40,414 of record JAIPRN010001158.1, read on the forward strand.
TCTTTATTATTAGTATTTTTTTTTCGTCGTAATTTATTTATTCAAAAATAGTGTAATATATACAGTTTACAGAGAATAAAATAAACATTGAATTATTTAAGCTGCATACAGAGCAACGGTTTCAAATGTGTCCATTACGATCAGAACCGTGACACAGGCACGAACAACTTTTAGAGGTCCTCATTTCATATTATCAATGTTTTATTAGTGAGAGGTGCGTTTTGCTAAACGTCAACTTACAATGTTTAAATGTAATTTTTTTAAGTGTAAGGACAGTTGCTGCATTAAAAATATATATGTTAATTAGGATATTATAACAGAATAAATAAAATTGGAATAGATATTTCTAGATATAAACAAAATCCTGCCGCCGAGGTCTTGGAATACTAGTCTCGTTAACTATATTAAAAATAAGAAAATTATATCCCGCAAATTAGTCATATAATGTAGTTCAACCAACATATACAATTCGAAATAAATAAATAATAATTTTAAAAATTAACTTTAATTAAAAATGGTATAAATAATCGAAAATAATATATGTATGTAACGTCCACTTTCTATTTTACTATGATAAAACTATTCCATAAAAAATGGTTGAACGATAAATTATGGTCCTACACTAACCATATAATCGATTACCAGTGTCCATTCTGATATTATTTATTCTGTGGTATTATGCCGGCTAGTTTTATTGATCTCAATAAAACGTATAATAAACAATTTGTTTTAGGTAAAATAAATCAATTTATTACGCTACATTTAAGTAATAATTATCATATATTACTGAATACCTATGGTCAATACATTATAAGTCATCAAAAACCATTATTTAACACAAACGTCTTCTTATTATTGGTATGTTCATCACAACAAATTGTGTTATTTATGAAATAACCAAGCTCGTCAACTTATTTGATTCAAACGAAATATAAAAATCTAGCGAATAATTTAGTATTTTATTAACAGACATAAATCTTCAACCAGAAAATTTAAATCCCTTAAAAAATTCAATCTGAATCAATAGCCATTCATTCGTAAAGATAATAAATTTATGTGACGAGTAATCTCACATCACACAAAAAAAGGCAACGACAATTCCAATAAAATAAATGACCCGGAAAAGACCGAAAATTGTGCCATTATTATTATAACATTATCTGTCAACGACATACAATTTTCTAAATCTGTATGAAAACGATTTAACCTGGTAAAACTTTTGAAGCTCTATATCATCGACTAAGAACAAAAAACTTCAAAAAAATAGAAAATAGTTGGTTATTCACTGTAGTTATTATAACCAAAGAATTTCGATAATTTGAAATATATAGCGAAATAGTTAATTGGTAATATTGTTTATTGTTAATACATTACGTACTAGATTTTAGATAGTTATTAAAAAGTTCGGGTTTAATTATACGTTAGATCAACGAATATATAAACGTAGAGTTTGGAACTGTTGTAATTACGGCATTGGTAATAATATAATGTTCAGGGATAGAATGGAATCGAATACACGAAAACACGTGTAAACACGAGTTATTATTAGTAACAAGTTGTGACCGAAATAATTAATATAGTGACGAAAATACAATATTTCTAAGTCATGATATGATTAATTCACCCATTTCGGACGTTAATATTATGAGTCGTTTAACGACCGAAGGATATTGGAATAAAATATAATCGTTGAAATGAATTAGATAACCTAACGTGCTACGTTCAAAGTTGGACAATATTATATTACAAACACTTGACACTGTTGTTGTAAACAAAAATGTATACTATATCTATCGACGTTCGTTGCATACTTAGTACAAACGTAAATAATAATAATAAAAGATTAAAACCCAGAGAATAAAGACTTGTATTATATACACATTACGTTACACCCAAAACTTGAAGGAACAACAATAGTAGTTTTACAAATTATTATCGATAATGTGTGTAATAAACGTGCAATATTCATACTAATACTAAAAAGTTATACTAAATACGATGTATCGTTAAAACCAATTTTAACGGGCGCTAATAACTTTTATTATAAAATCATATATAATAATGCATTTTAAACCGCTATTGCCTACATTGAAACTCAATGTCTAACCGATCGTATGAATTTGAAAACGTTGTAAAGGAAACACAAAAAATACGAAACTTTCAAAACTAAATTATAACTTAAATATGTCGAGACGAAACATATCGTATAGAATTTTTCGCAGCGGGTAATACGTCATTACTATTTATTATACAGAATTATGACGAAATAACGTGATTTTTATCAGCTTCGCGATCGCAATTTCGTATAAAAACGCACCGTGAATCGTAAAAACCAATTTCCGTGAACTTTATACACATACCTTTTCCTATACGCGAATAAATAAATAGGCGCGCCGCGTCATTTTTAATAATTTTATATTCAATCGACGGGGAAAATAACGACCCAAGACAACTTTAGCGCAATCCGGGGGGGGGGGGCGTGAAGATTGACGTCGTCGCAACTAGTGGGCCGAGTACGCGAAAAATTGAATTAACAGAGCGAGCGTAGAAAAACGTACGCAGACTTTGGTGGTTTACCTTTTCCCCAGTGTTGATGCACGGCTCTACTCTGTATGATAGCGGACACAGACATCATGGGCTTTTCTTTTTTAAACATGGTTTCGTTGGACCGGCGGTTCACCACATTTGAAAAACGACGAAAATTGTTAAAAACGCGCGGCCGTCGGAAACGTGCCACGAAAAATAAGCAAAAACTGGCGTCGATATATCGTTAACGAAAATAAATAACAGAACAGCGAGACCGAAACCGAAGGATGGCGACGACGACGATGCAAAAATCGGACGACCGCGGTTCGACCCGTAGCCGTTTGCACGACCCACTGAACTTGATCGCCGGACGAGGACCGACGCGACGATGGCGACGAAAACCGCACACTCGCACGGCAGCCACACACACCAGGCACAGTGACACAGTTTCTGACGCGCTCGGGGTATAGACGACGACGCAAAAAGCGCACGGCGCACGCGTACGATAACCAAATAAACACGGACGGTTGCCGCCACTCCAGTATCAATCACGGACGAACATTTCTACGGCGGCATAAGGCGACCGCGGATCGCGACAATTGTCCGGCATGCGTTAACGCCGTTCCTCCATCTATCCAATCAACTAACCGACGACTGATTCAACCGTCTATTTTCTGTTCGTGTTTTAATCGTACAAACAACGTAAAAAACAAAACTAACAACGTAACTTTTGGGCGTCCTTATTGTTACTTATACGTCTTTTGGTACATTTATCAATTGACCTCGTCTGATATTTCGAAAGGAGAATTACGCGTTTTATCCTTTGAAAATCGGAATTATTTCGTAAAACTAATGAACATTCTTTTCGATCTACTTATTCGTGCGATGTGAATTTATTAAAATATAGAGGTTCCATTACATGTTTTATATGGGCGGGAAAACTTAGTAAGAACCTACTACTCGTGAAACTTGTTATTAGAATTTCAATGAATAAAATTAATTGAGAAATTATATTGCTGAATTGTTTTGTGGAGTTTCTATGAATCTTCATTTTTAAGAAGCCGAATCAATGCTCACAACTAGTTTGAAATGTATGAAATAAAGAGGATTAATTTATCCAAATAATACATTTAACTTCACGTCTAAGTATTTAAAAAACATTCAGTTAACTTTGATATACATTTTTTGAGAAATTATTGATTATTTCTTAGACATCAACCAAAATTTGCAAAAATTTCTTTATGAAAATCAAAATTTGTAACAACGATTTATCATAAACTTAATATCTCTCATTAAAAGACAAAATATATATGTAATAAAATAATATAAGCACGACATTCATGACTAATAAACGTAAAATTTTAATTTTAAATTAAAATGTTCTGCAACAGAGAACAGAATAACATATTGTGCAGTATCCATTCTTATATTTTAAGAAGTAATACTTTTCCAAAAAAAAGAAAGGCGTGAGTTATACAGGAACATTTTCTAAAACTATTAACCTATTGATAACCCAACTTATAAACAAGGTTTTTTTTTGAAATTTTCCATAATTATAATTCAAGTATTATTAATAACTCATCGAAATCGAATCAATAATTTAACGTTATTTTTTTTAAATTTTGATATAAAAATATCTGAACAAAAATGTTTAACAGAATTAATTTCTGGTAAGAATATTTTTTTAAATTCAGTATAGCTTTAAATATCGAATACGCTTAAAATTTGCATAACTTAATCATTAGTCTACATTTAAAAAATATACAATTATTCCAGATAAATATAAATCCGATACAATATAAATAATTAACATTTGAAATAACGAAACAACAACTGTTGAACTATAATTGAATTGATATTCGAATAAATAAGGTCTAATGTTTACTAAACCTAGTTATGATAAATAATTTTTTTTCATTCTCTAATGTACTATACTGAATTGTATGGGTGCGTGGGTATAAGTTCATAAATATATGATTTATAGTTATTTAAAAAAACTATCATAAATAATACACCTATGTAATATTTTGAATTAACAAGTGAACAGAAAATACATTTTTTTTAGAATATTTTTCCTTTTGTTTACAGATAAAAATTGTATAAAGTGTACATAAATTTAATTGAAAATTGAATTTATGTACACACATTATGAACATACGGATTCTTACCAAATATATTAATAAATTCTTGTTAGATTTTACACAAAATATAAAGGTATTTTTTTCAGATAATTTTTACTGTAAAAGTACACTTAAGAGAATAAGGTACAGTTATTGCATTAGCCAATTTTGTAAATTTATACATATTATAGATAGCTATAAAATATGAATGTACCAAAATGGCAAAATGTTTATTTCTAATACCTATATTTATACTTCAAACTTACTTAATAAATAAAAATAGACTAAATAGGTAGATAACACTGAATCACTAATTAGATTCTATGTACCATGCACAATATATATATGTATATACATAAAGATAATATACTGAAGGCAAAGTAAAATATACGTCATACACATTTGAGCTTATCTAAAAAATAGTTATAATAAAAGCAATAGTCGGATAACAAACAACAACCATCAATTTCGAAACAGTGATATTTAACTAAAAGCATTTATACAAATAACATACAGTGAATATCATAATTTGATTTTATGGTAACCCCGGATACATAATTTAGGTATTAAAATTATGTCTATTGATTGATTTTAAACTTACAAACTACACAATGGGCTCACTTCCCGAAAATAATTTTCCATTTGAAACAATATTACTGCCAAACACAATCGAACAATATCAATAACAATTGTATGACTAACTTTGAAATTTTGTGATACACGTTTATTAACGACATAATGCGTAGCGCAAACGATTCTTGGCCCTAACCGAACACGACACAATTGGTATTAGACATATAGGAACAGGCCAAATCAGTTCATCAAGGAAACGTTATTAGTTGCACACTTTCAACGAAAAAACTCGGAAAGTAATCAGGTCCATCTGGTGATCATCGATCCCTCGCGTTCCACTCCTGACGTTCGAGTCCTTCAGGACCGGGGTACAATCGTCACACAAGCGCCCTTCTAGATTAGTCGTTCTTACCTCGCTCGGTACAATCCATGGCCATTGGCAATAGGCAGCAGACCGCGTATCCGTAATGAGGACGGTAGGTGACAGTATACGCAACAACTGTAGAACACGACCGTGTTCGTTGTCTAGCACGTTGACGAGCACCGGCGGCAAACGGCGCGAAAACGTACGAAACGTCGTCGGACGTTGACACGATCTGGGTCACCGACAGCCTCGATTTCGTATGGTCCGGGGACACGGACAAACACAAACAGACGGGGAATGTTATGTATCGATAGCTTACGCACGCACACGCGCAATCGCGATAAAAAACATAACAGACCCATGGTTTAGTACGGGTGGTCGTATTGTTCAGTAGCCACAATGACTGTGTACCCACGACACACAACGAATGTTACCGGGAAAACAAATTTCACTAAACAGTGTAGCCATATGTCAGGGAAATTACCCGATATCGATATTCCGAGTGATGTAGTTGTCGTAGTAGTACACGATTTAATATTTGAAAATTAAGAATTATGTGGTGGTGGTAACCAATTTAAGTAATACTCAAAAATTATACTCGTTTGCATATATTTGTTTTATTTGACATTTCAATATTCAACATGTTATCTACACATCTTTAATATAGTTACATACACAAAGTGTGTGTATGTAGTTTATATTTTAATGAAATTAATAGTAAACACTTATAAAATTGGGTGACCAATCAATTGGTATGTAACTAGATTATGTATGTGATAAAACTCTAAATTTTTGTTATACAAAATAATAAACAAATTCCTTTAAATTGGGCACTTATTCAACTGAAAAATATTAAACATCGGATAATTTGTTTGAAATAATGCATTAGCATGAATATATGATTGATATTGTATAATTCACACAATAATGTTAATGAAAACAATAAATAAGGGTAATAGTGTAAGTACAAAATAAAAATGCTTCAACGAATATAATGTAGTATAAGTATTTTAAAACAAAATCAAAATAAATTTTACTACAGAATATATTAATATTGTTAAAAGTTATTAAGTATAAAATAAACAAACAAAAATTGAGCAAAAACCTCTTGTCACATTTAACTCGATATAATATTATGGTTAAAATAAATACTACTGACTAGATTACAATAAAATTATTTATGTATTAATAAAGAGAAAGTAATTTAAGATGAAAATACGTACGAAAATATGAGTACATTATTATACGTTATAAGAATATACACAGATTTGTTATATAACAAAAGTATAATTTTCTAAAACTATTCTAAAATATAAACAGAAATAAAATGAATTATTTGTATGTATTATTGAATAACACAATTTTTATTCTGATGAATTAAACCAGACTTATTAAGATCACGGATAATTTTGTCATCCTCTTCAATTCTGAAAGATGATAATACACATTAATATATATATATATATATATAACTATTTAATTTATACAATTTATATTTCCCCTTCTAAAATTTTTTTTATTTAAGTCAAATTGAAAAAGAAATTAATTATAATTATATAAAGTCAAAGAAAGATATTTTTTATTTACGCTTTTTCTTGGGAATCTAGATGATGAACCAATTCATCCCGTTTATTGACAATGCTAACTAATTCAGCCAATAATAAATTTTCCCGGCGTTTTATTTCTTCTGTTTTCTGCCAATCTAAAAAATTAATAAAATTAAAATTGTTGGTATTAAATTAATTTTTAATAATTACCTTCGATTGCAATTATTGTTCTTAGCTCTCTTATAAGCAATTGATATTTATTTTCTAAATCATCTTCCTTTTCTCTGTAGAAAATAAATAAAATTATACTATTATTAACATTGAGTACTCCTTCCCCTTCTATTTCTTCACACATACTTTTAAAGCTGTACACACTTTTTCATACATATCCCCTACTACATTAATATGTTTTTGGGATTAAAGGAGACCAAATATAAAATTCTAAATATAGGTTAGAATTATTTTTAAGTAATTATTTTAATTGTATAGAAGATTCTGAATATATAGTTGATATTGTAAGTAGATCCATTGAGAGAATTTTTCAATAGTTAATTTGAATTTGTAATAAATTTATATATAGATATTGTTAGCAATATGGATAAAAAATGGGTATTATTAGCAAAATAGATGAAAAAAAATTACAATATTGTATAGCCTAGATGTCATTGTCAATAATTTAAAATGTTATTCAATAATTATAATTTAATACTTACAAAATATTTAACTGCATTTGACGACGTAATAATGCATTTTTCTTATTAACCAAAGTAAACCATTCAGTCATTAAAATTTCTTCTTGTTCACGATCATTTCCTAAAATAAATACGAGTGAATGTGAAGATTCAAAAATTAAATCAATAAATTTCACCTGCATTCATAACTTTTCTTAGTTGTATTTCTAAATCATCTGCTTGACAGTCAATCTGTTTTTGTTCACGTTCTAAAGATTCCATTTCATTTTGAATGTAATTGACTTCATTCTTAAAATTCTAGGAGGATACCAAACATTATAAAAAAGTTATTAAAGAATATAAATAATAAATTGTTTGATTTCTGATACTTACATCCAGTAATGATGTAAATGATTGTAACTTCTTAGGACTATTCGAATCTGTCTTAATGTTGCTTTTATTAAATTCGTATGACTTAAAAATATAAAATATATGTATTATTTAAATTAATTATATGGTATAATATTTATGCAAAAATAATAACAACCTTCTCAACACTGAATCCACTAGGTTCAGAGACAGTTGATACTGTTTTCTTATTATTAATATTTTTACGCGCTTCTGATATCAATTTTTTGGCCCGAACTTTTAGCTGTTCGTGTATTTCTTCTCCATTCTAATAACACAATAACTCATGTCATTAAAAAAACAATTAATTATTCTGGGTTTAATACCAATTTCAATTAAACAGATAAAACTTTTATTTACATAAAAAAGACTAACGTTTATAAGTGAGGTTAGATTATTATATGTATGAAACAGAATATAATTCAATATATAATAATAAAAATTCAAAATAGCTGGGAAAGAGGCAAGGAAGAAAATATAATAAAATTGTAGTGTTTAATAATTATTATTTTATAGAATACCAAATTTTTATTTTCATTTTCTTTGTTTTCTAATGATTTAAAAATATTTATAGATTAGAAGTAGTTTTTAAATTAATAATAAAAAAAATTATTATTAATTTATTATACAACCTGAATAGGTGTAGAACGTCTTGCTGCTTCACGACGAGCTTGTTCCACAAGTTCACGTGCCCTTTCTCGGAGTTCAGTGTGACGATTAGTAGTTAATTTCTACACACATAAAAAACATGCAATATTATCACATACATTGAAAACAACAACCATAAAAAAATTAAGGTTAAAATACACAGGCTAATAGGAATTAAATTATTAAATATTAGATACAATTTATAAGCAATACGCTTATATTTTACGCATTAACAAAATTGTGTTAATAATTAACCAACTAAATTTAAATTATGAAAAAATTAAATAATTAATTTACTTTTCAAAACATTAGATTTAATTAATATATTCAAAATTAAACGTACCTCTTTGGTAGAAATGTGATTTTTATATGCTTCCTGTAATGATTTTGATTCGATACTTTTTTCTGAAAAACTTGTACTTTTCAAACTCTGTAGAAAATGTTTAATATACAAATTTATTAATTATAATTTGAATATAAAATAAACTAACTACCTCACTAGTTGATAAAGATCTTGATAACTTTACACTTCTATCACTAGATATTTGAGATTCACTAAAATAATATCATACGAATATTACAATAATGTTAAAATAAAATATTTTTAGAAAAATATAAAATACTTGTCATCATTGGGCGTGGACACTGATGTTGCTTCTTTTATTATTAGAGATGATTTTGAAGACTTCAGCTATATAAATTAGTTAATATTAATTTGGTTAGAATAATATATGTGTTAAATAAATAAAAACCTTTGGAAATGACAACTTTTCTTTAGACGGAGATAACACTTTATCCAAAATAATTTTTGAACTGTTTAAAATCTTATCTTTTGTTGAAATTTCTTGAATTTTATCATTTTGACTAAACAAGTAACATGTTTACATTATAAATGTATTTTTTGTTCGTCCTAAAATTGTACAATATATTAAATAATTTTACTTATTAACAGTAAAGGATTTTTGAGGGGTTTCATTAGAATTATTAATTTCTTTTTCAAATAAATGAAATGATATCTCTTTGTCAGGATTATTATTTCTGCTAAACATATATGATGATTCACACGCAGTTTTTCCAATTTGTTGAATTTCCAACTCATGACCTAAAATAAATTAAAATTAAATACTAACATATTTAATAATTCATTTTATACACACCAGTAAAATGGGCTCTTAATTGATATAAATAAGTCATAACAGCTAATTTATCAGGAACTGTAAGGACGTCCATGTCAGATGGTTCAATTACACGTGAAATACCTAACCCTTCTCCAGCATCAAAAGCCACCTTACAATTTCCACGAATATCATGACATTTTAATAAAGAAAAATCACTGAAATATTAACATAAAATTATTAATTCGTTTAATTGTATTTATAAATAATTAAAATTATTCTTACATAAGATCAGGACGAAAATAGTGAATAATCGCGCAAAATGCTAGACCATTTCTCCACGAAGTTGTAAGATTTGTAACTTTAACTCCAGGATAACCTTTAGTAATATCTTTACACCACTCAAGAAGATTTTGACCTGGAGTAGTAAATTCACCAGTTTTAGGTAAACTTTCTATATTGATCTGAAAATGAAATATTTATATATATCGAATTAACCCAAATAAAGTACAATTATTAAATTAATTTCAATTATAACTATGCAAACTAATATCAAATACTTATAAATTACAATTAAAATTATTTTACTTACATCTTTCAAATTTAATGGTTTTAATAACTCCCGAGAATTTTTAACCTTCTCTCCAACATTTATATTTCTACAAAAATAATATTCGCATATAATAAAAATATTGTTTACACAATTACTAAAATCATTTTATTTTGTAATTTTTTTCGTTAATTTATGTTCACTTAAATTGTTTACAAGTTGAATTTTAATAAATTGTTATAATATAAGTTTAAATCAAATTTAAATATTTATATTTTTTTCCTTGGTCTTTTGTTTTAAAAAGTAGAATAAAATATCAATAAAATAATAAAATATTAGCCATTCTAATAATTAATAAATTTATTTATCTCTTACACGGTAGAAAGGTTATTACACGTGGAATTATTTTCAACATTTGAATTTATATTGGTTGATAAGTTCAAACGTTCATTATCTGATGATTCATCTTTTTGTGAATAAGTATTTTCTGACAAATGAATTCACACATATTAAATAAAATATTACTAAATAATAACATAAATAAAACTACATACCATCAACAGAAGTATTAACAAAATTTGAGTTACTTAAACTATTTGTTAACAGTTTAATTTTGTTAGTCATAAATGATACATCATTGATATCTTGCTTACATAATGAGTCTATAAAATAATTAAATAACATTTATTTTCAATTTAATACATATTAAACTTTGAATGAACCTTCATTATCCTCTTCATAAAAATCATCCAAAAGAGCGATGTCACTATTATTTGTACTAAGAAAACTGGCCATACTTAACATATCCTCATCCCTTAAACAGAAAAGTTGAAATAGAATTATAGTTAACATTTTACAAATACATATTTTATAAAATAATATATAATGTATTTTTATTTAACTTAATTTAATAACGTAATAACTTACGTCGCTTTACCTTCCCTTAAAAATACACTCGAAATAGTCATGTCAAGAGAAGCAGAAATAATTTTCTTTGATGTCGGTTTAAATATCAATGTTATTTGACTTTGAGTAGAATCCACATTAGCATATTTTTTCATATTTAATGTTGATACTGCTATTTGTCTATGCTTTCCCAATTGATTGACCTATTTTAAAAATAAATTATATATATAATCTGATCTGAAATATAATTATTATTATTGTTATTTAATATATCTTATATTAGTGATATAATTTTATGAGAAATTATATATATCTATTTATACTTACATTTATTTGCAATAAAATGACATATTAACACCACCAAAATACACTCGTAGTAAAATATATACGACTATATAAACTCACATTTTCAATAGAAAAAGTCCATTCTTTATCCTCATGTTCATTTGTTCTAGGATTTTTAAATAATGTTAAAAAAAGTTGTTTATTTTCTGGAACTGGCCAAATAACTATGCCTCTTAAAGGTTCTTTCATAGTTGGTTCCCATGGTAAAGCTTCACTTACAAAACGACGACTTCTTCGAGTTAAAACTACAACTAATTTGTCTGGAGTCCTAAAACAAATTTATAAAATAAAAAATCAACTATTATCTAAAAAATTAAAAAAAATTTTTTTTTTTACAAATTACCATTTAGACGTGGTTTCGCATATAATTTGATGGTATGATACAGTAAATTGAAATTTTGTTGCACTCTTATTTACTCTTTGAAGACGTTTCCATACAGAAGCCATGTTCACAGATGCTTTAGATATATTTTTTTTCAACTTGAATTTTAACATTGTAGAAAAAAAAAATAGTTATTTTCAATATAAAATATTAAAAGACTAGATGATATTTTAAAATAAATGTTTCCTAGGTGTTTAGTGATATAATTTTCCAACAAAACTAAAAATTAATAATAAATAATATTATAACGCAAGTAATATTATCTCCAATGACTTTTGACCTTTAATAAATTACATTCTGCTAATCTGGTTTTTTATCCTCTATTATAGATAAACATTTTTTATTATATATATATATATATATATA
>JAIPRN010001159.1:0-21399 GCA_025469175.1 Geopemphigus sp. TES_GeoC_2020
GGATTGTAAAAAAATGTCTACGACGAAAATTGCTCCTATTTTCCGAGGTATATGGCCGGGCTCGTTATTTTGAATAACGCCGGAGATTTGACGGCAAGGACACCAACGACGATGCGGTATTACGGTACGTGTGCGGCGCGCTCGTGTACGTACGATAATATTGTACGCGTTCAGCCGTGTACGATGATATACGAATGTTCGGCCGCATTGTTTCGTCGCGATAATAATCGAACGCGTTTAAATTTATATATATTATTATTATTATTTTATCAGAAATTTCGGGAAATTGGTTCGTTCGAAACGATGTCATAATCGTAATAATACGACGCGCGCTATGATATTATGTTTACGATAACGACGTGTGCGCGTATTCTCTCGCGCGCCATTGCTCGTAAATAACAATAATAACGATATACGCAAAAACCGAATTGGGCATTGTCGACCGGCTGGTAGGTGTTCGTTTTACGTATATAGACGCACGACGGTCGTGCACGCGTCTGTACGTTTCTTTGCCGGGCTCGTGGCCGAAATACAATTCGGTCGGCCTACGTCGTCGGTATCGCCGCTACGGTGTTACGGTTTTCGTTTCGCTTTTTAATTCACCAAACTCGTTCGCGTTATTTATTTCCGGGTTTCGGCTATAAACGATCGTCCCGCGTTTGAACTCATTTTCCAATAACACCGTTTCGTAATAAACCGGTAAAAGATTATACTTAAACATATATATACGACGGAAAATTATTAAGGTTTATCGTAAATCGTTTACGTTCGTTAACTGTGTTTTCGCCCGCTGCTTTTAGTTCCACGGATGAGACACGTTCGCAACGTTCTATTTTGCCGGGAATCAGTTTAATGGTAAACAAGTAACAGTCGTTCACGAAAATCTATTAAAAGAAAAACCGGATTATTTATACCTAATAAAACGTACATTATCGTTGGATAACGTAATGTCGATATTAGTAAGTATATTACTACAAATACTTCCACGTTGCTCGATATGAGGCCGACTAGGTACAACTTTTTAATTTTGAACCACTCTTCACGGTTCCGACGGATTTTCATATGCGTCTTTTTACAAATCGATACCGAACGATAATTGTTTTTTTCCGAATTATCGTCAATACGGTAGGTTATTTTATTTCCGAGCTATAGTAATTATTTTTTAGCCCACAAATATTGTTCGTTCAATAATTCTTTTCATATCCGAACGTAATACCTATCATGTTATAATCTATTATTGTCTATGATTTGTTCTTATTCGAACACGGGAATGATATCGATAACGACATTTTTACCGAAACGTTAATTTACACATTTTATACCTATTGTTTAGAAACTCGTCAACTGATTTAAGTCGAGAATAACGTCGACGTATTTCATTACACTTACCCAAAATTATATATTAATATAATTTATCTCTTATTTCGGTGATATAATTTGACCGTTAATTTTCTAAATTTACTAAATGTTGAAACCGTTTGTTGGTATTAGCCGTTAAATACGTTTCCCCGTTATGCGCGACCAATATACGCTTCATCGTTATAAACAATTGTAAACGCATCATTATATGAAATCCCGAACAGAAGCCGGTTGGAATTCACGGATTTCCTAAACGTTCTCGTATTTAATAATCGTATATTGTAATTCATTTTTCCGCTTCGACTTTTATGTATTTATAATATTTATAAAGTTAAAAAATACAAAATGTCTTTATAAGTAAACGTTGATTTTATTATGAACGTATATTTATTCGTGTACGATCACGCGAGTCTAATATGAAAAGTTTAAAATTAAGATTTTTACAGAAACGAAAAAATAATTGAATATTATACGTAATTAATTGTAACGTGTAATAATAATAATAATAAGCGATTCAAAAAGAAAGCCCCGTAATTAATTTACGCGATGAGCGTAAAAAAGATGATTTTTCGTAGAAACGTTAAGAAGTCATAATTTTGTTTTCGACAATACACACCCGGGAACTCGGAAACGATAGATATATTTTCAAATATTAAACGTTTTGTCGGGTGCGGTTGTTCATGGAGACACCGTCGGTTCTTTCTCAAATCGCGTATCGCAAAGCGGACGAACGACCGCCGCAACAACAGACCGTGTTCGCGTACGATTATCGGGTAATATTCCGGGTCGTATTCAAACGCAACGGTCCGACGAAACGCTTGCTGGGACGATACACACACACGCGCCAAAGCGGCTGTGTTACGGCGGAAAACAGTGTCGTCGACGAGGGAAGGAAAAAGCGATTAAACATTTTAATTCGCCGACCCTCGTCGTAATATTCATTTTACGTTCCGCGGCGGATTATATCTGTCCTGGAGGACACGTCCGAACGACTCTCGGCGGTGATGTATTTTATATTTCGTGTTTACGCGAAGGCGTATAAAAACGCGGCGCTAGCGTAAAATTGGAGTCGTTTACGTGTACGGTGTAAAAAATGAAAGACCCACGGACGACGGTAGGAGACGGGAATTCAACTCTTGAACCATCCTCCCTTCAAATTAAGACAATCTCGGCCGTACATACCGCGACCGTAATGGTTTTTTATCAAACACACACACACATATATATATATATATATATATATACCACCATTACCTCCCGTGTCCGACACCCGTCGTCTCACCGTTATTCACGGTCTACCGGGTTAACACGGGTACGGGGGGAAAAATAACGATAATAATAATAAGGCGTCGTAAACTCGAACGCGGTAATGTGCTTGTTTCTTCGATCAGAGATATGGTTCGCGTCGGGCGGAATATGTGTAGCGTGGTTGGGCCGGTTATAAAGAATAACGCTCGTAATTGGAGGAAAGAGAGCCGCGTGCGCGCGTACATAAACGAATGTACGAAAAAATTGAAAAAAATCGCCCGGTGGGACGAGTGAAAAATCGTCGAACATTTCGTTTCGAAAGGGCGCGAAAAGTCGCTATTAAACTCGTTTCGTGGACGGGCTGCCGACGGGAAATCAAATTTCACCGCGCACCGTAAAACGCCACGTTCGTAATGAAATTGCGTTTTCGACCCGTATCCACTTAAGCGCGTGCCACGTCTATTTACGCTTTTCCGTTTTATTGAGGAACGGACGAAAGTCGACGAGTTATTTCCGCAAAAGTATCCCGTACGCTCGTCCGGTAATTTCTAACAGTTTCGGCGCAACCGCCGTCTGTCGGCCCGGTGATGCCGCACCGATAACCGAGTGTGCCGAACACCCGACGACGTCGTTTCTAGCCGCGTAACCAATTGCCGGGCGATCCAATCGACTCGGGTACGCGTAATAAATATGTATTGCGATTGCTTGTACATTATCGAAATCCGCGTATTGAACAGCACACCCCGATCACTGTATTCGCCATCGTTCTCGTGCCTCGTGGCGTCTCTACTTCGTATTCTGGTCGCGGAAGCGCGAAAACGGGGTTACCGTGGTTCGTCACGCGTGTTTTGATATAGATACACGAACTCCGGAAATAGAACAATCGGCTGGGTTCCGTCTCGATATTTATCGATCATATCCCGTTGGATATTCGCAACCTCTGGTTTCAGTGGATTATCCTTCGCCTAGGTCGCGTTAATTGAGACGACACGCGATTATTCCGTCCGAAAGTCCCGTTTGCGCCGAAACATCCGGCTGGGATTGGAAAACCGAACGAAACTATAACGTTTTATTGAACGCGACTTTGGCGAACGTGCGTAGATGCGCCCCACGTGATTTCGAAACGAGCGTCGTATTATCATTTTTATATAGAAAGCCCGGAGGCTTTTCAACGGCCTTCAACGCGCTATTCCGCTTTCCGTTTTCGATATGATCCGCGATACCATGTTCTCGATCAATCGACTTACGTTGTCGAGAACCAGTCGGTCGGTCATATACCCTTATCGGTACATTCGTTATTACAATCGATATAGTTACGTTCCGCCCATATTTCTTTCCTTTTTTTCTAATCGACACCTCGATGGCCATATTATGCCCGTTATTTCTTTGGTACGTCGAACGTCATTTACTTATTATATTGCTCCCGACTGTTTATTCCTATTCGTCAACTCGTCCTAGTTTCGATCGAAACGTACACTCGTCCGTTACGACTACGGATGAAAAATGTTAATGTTTCGTTCTCCGAACATTGTTTAATTCACGTGTTTTCGTGCGCGTATTATTCTCAAATCGAAATAATTCGTTTCCGTTATTCCGTTGATAATGGTGTTTTGCACATACGGTAATCGTTTCTATCGAAAGACCGAAACGAAAACGACATTGCCGTCACTGGTTCTAATCGGAAAGGTGTCGAATATGATAATATTTTTGGACGCTCCTAAAACGAGAAAATTTAAAGTCGCGCCAGACTTTTCGATCTCGCACGCGATTGTATATTTAATATATCACTCACGCGATTACGCCTCAGGTTGTATGTGTGTGTATGTGAAAGATAAAGAGAGAGATAGAGAAAGAAAGAGAGAGAGAGAGAGAGAGAGAGAGAAATGTAAACAAGTGGCTCGGTCGGGAAAATAAATACTCTGAGCTTTGGTTTGGCGTCGTGCAGTACGTCGCCAGGGTCGTAGCGGTGTGGTCGGCGAGCATAGAAAAACGAGACTCAAACAATAAATGACGATATTTAACGCGAGAAAAGCGTTGTGTTTTGGAGCCCTTTCATATATATATATATATATAAAAGAAATGGTGGCTGCAATATGAAGGATTTCGCACAACAAATTACCTCGTGTTAACGTTTTTTTTTTGCCATTCCCGTTTTTCAAAAACGATGTTTCTTTCCCACGTCCAACCGTCATCACCGCCAAACATACGTTCTCGAGACTTGTCGAGACCGAGTACTGTACGCCGAAGCAACGATTGTTTTGGTTATTACATCAGCGCTAGGAATGATTACGCGATAAGGAATGAACATTTAAGTGCGCGCCGATTTATCGCGTTAAACGATCTCATATAATTCATTCGTACGAATATGACTTCAAATACGTTATCGTGTTGTATATTTGTCCGGTCCGTATCGGCAACAAACGAATGTATCGTATTTCAAACCCAACGGCGCCGTACTTAACCATAAGCTTATCCATTCACGTCCGTACACCATTTTGTAGGAGAATAGGAACCGAACTCATTAACAACAAATAACTCCAGGGCAATTATACATTCTACCTTTCGTTACCGCGAATATTTCGAATGTTTATAACGAGGACTATTATTTATAAATCTACAATCTCCGTGTAATTACGAAATTAATTTTGTTTATTATTGTGACACGAATTAAGTACTCCGTATTGAAATCGTAAATGACACACGTTTGAATGAAATACGCGAATAGAATTTTAATTTTAAGCTTTAATTCTTGTTTGAAAATGTCGTAGTATATTATTTTCATAATGTTTTGAAATCCGTTACACTACGATAAAGCTCGTATTAAATTTCTAAGTGAAGATTCTTATAATCGAAATTTTAATCGACTCGAATCGAGCAAAAAATCGCTTCGATATTGAAATTTTCAAAATTTCATAGTTTTTGCGATATATTTCGAATTATTGTATTTTCGTGACATTAAAATAAACGATCGGTTCAAATTTTTTAACAATTTCGGTTATTTTTTGAACCATAATAAAGAAAACATTATTTAGTTTTTGAAAAATGGGACTTATAGTCAATTTCGTTGGGTTTCTCGTTAGTGTTTTTTTTTTGTCGCGCTTAAGGACACTATTAATAGTATTTTCAGCACGTTATTATGTGTGACGTGGGTCGATGTCTTTTACGTAACGTTTCTTTTTTTATTTCTTCAGCAAAGCGTAAACAATTTCATATCCGCGTACACGTTTCCCTACGGATCTTTTGTATAAAAACGTTTGATCTTAAAAAATTAGTGAAATAATTTTTAAAAATCAGAACGACAAAATCGTTTATACACAAAATACGTTCTGGGGTAGTGAATTCTGCAGATTCGTTTAAAAAAAAGACGACGCGCGTATAGAAGATAGTACGTATCGGATCGAACGGGTAGCGCTGAATGCGGAGGCAGCTGCACGATGGCTTGATACTGTCTGTTCGTTGTTCTGTCAAAACGCGAGATTCTCCTAAGTAAACGGAAATTGGATAGCGACGTCTCGGAGTCGGTACGTGACAAGTCAATCGATCGGAAGAATCTTCGAACGAAAACGCGAAACTCGGAACGGTAAATTATACTCGCGCGTCTAATTGTAACATCGAACGAATGATCGTGAGAGACGACGGCGATCGACACAATACGATAGGGCGATATCCGAATAATTTCTAGATCCACTTTTTACCGGGGTTGGTCGAATAGAATTTTTCCGAAGTCAGTGAAATTCGTTCGCGTGGTCGCGTTAAAGACGGCCAGATTCGTTTATTACGACTGACGTGTACACGACGTCGTAAAAATCGAACGCGACGTACGCGTCGTATTTATAAAATCTGTAAGTACACGTTTTCGAAATTCGGTGACAAACGGAAAACGGTACGGTCGAGACGCTGGGCATTACGGGCTCGTTGGAGTTCTATTTTTGAATAGAAACGACCACGTCTGAGCGTATACCATGCAAATGAAATCGTCGTCAACGACGGCTGGTGCCGGAAATTTCCCGGCGAACGTCCACAGTGACTCGTTGATCGAAATCGGACGCCTGCGGATCTGCAAACGTTTCGTTACGTAACCGTGTGGGCCGACAGCTGGCGAACACGAATTACCGTCAGACAGTTGTAATAGAGGCAATTAATACACGTGGTTAGGGCGCGAACGACAAAAAATCAATCGCCCGACCAAAAACAATCCGAACCGGACGGTTTTTGGTCCTATTTTCGATTCCAAGCGAACTAGAAAAACGAACGTATTGTTTGCGCGTGTTTCGTCCGCGAACATTTTTTCGTGTACAGCGTGGAGCGCTCCGACGATATTTACCCGCGTTTACGATACCGACGGAGTGCCGGTATTGAACGTACATCTTTTTCGTTCGAGGGGTTTTTCGATTTCCTCGGAACTCGTCCGGAGGAACGTAAACGATATTAAATTAATACCGCGTGAAACTAACTCGGTCGCGTAATAACGGCCGAACAATAACTGAAAACGACGAGACGCCGAGGAAAACGGCCGTGGACGATTGGGTTTTTATTCTCCGATAGGTTGTTTTACCTAGATCCGCTTGAAAAATTCCCGGGTACGTTCGTAAATTATCGGCGCGATACGCCGCTTAAAAATATAACGACGATAATAGGCTACGGGGAAAAAGCCAAACGGCGTGCGCGTACAATATATAGCGTACGGGACACGGGTAAACGTCCGGCCCGACGAGATCGGTTCAGGTGCACTGTGCGTCATAAACGGCGGAGACGATAATAACGCAATTTCCATCGCGTTCGTTAAACGGGTTCGGAGCGAACTTTACGCGGACATCATTTGCGCCTAGCCGTCGTGCGAAATATTATTAGCGCGGTTTCGCGCGTCTATAGGACGATTCAAACGGCCCGCGTCCGTTGGACGACGTGTTATTGGTACGCGACACGTTCGGCGCCTATTGTACACGGTGCGTAAAAATCGATTTTCCCTTCGGTGTTTTTACACCCTTTTTACGTTCCCACACCCGTATTTGGACGAGCTATTTCGATTTTATTGTTTTTTTTTTTTTAATAAACGTTCGAAGCACGAAAAGTTTTTCGTTCCGGTCACTCCCGCTAATGTATTGTTCGCGTCGGGAACGTATTAATTTTTTTAACGCCGATATAGCACCTAGGGTAACGCGTTGTTAAAAAATATACTCGGGAAGATTGTAACGAATACGCGTTAATCACGGTGAATAACGTCGGCGTAAAATGTAATGAAAAATCGGTTGACCTTAAAGGATTGGTTTTGTTGGAGAACAAAATGGAAAAAAAACGAAAAGAAACGTCAAAGACGACAAAACGCGAGACGGTATTTAGTTCGCGCTTTTATTTTTTCGCAAACATTATGCGGCGTTATAAAACAACGAATATTCGACGGTTCGCCGTTGATAATTTTCGAATTATTATTTATAATATATATATGTCCGTACGTATGTACACGTTATAAACTATTATAAAATCTCGCCATATACCAAACTAAATCGAGAATTTCATTTCGTGATTTTTCAACGAACGCGTGGAAAATGACGTTTTGTTTTTCGACATTTTTTTCGCGTTCCCGTAGGAATTTTGTATTCGTCGTTTTCAAAAGTACGTCGTTCTTACGCTACATATAATATTATATCGCGGCGCCTAGACCGTGGTAAAATACGTACACCCGGCCGTGTTTCCCGTACACAATTATTATATTATTTACCGTATACGTACTAGTGTGCGTAACGTTTTTCACCGGTTTTTATGATTATTGCAAAAAACACTTTGTGTAAACGCTATTTTGTCCCTTTAACATTCGCCGTCTATTTAAGTACACAATTTCGCGTATTACTACAATTCATAGGCGTCTCGGCGACGTAGGAGCGCGCGACGCGCGCCCCCGGCACACCTCGGCGAAATACCGGCGGCACGTAGTAACGTTGATTGCCGGAAATCGCGACCGCGGAAACTCGCGGAATATTTTCGGTCGGGTCGAGTAAGTGGTAGAGTTACGTTCTAACTCCTAATCCGAATTTACGCGAGATGTATATCGTTTCGTTCGAACCAACACGCGTTTCGGGACCAACGTTTCCGTCGTGTTCCACGTGCCCCGGTGTACGGCGGATAACGTTTTCTCCGTTCACTATCGGTAATTCGTACCGACTACAACGACGTTTTGTTGTTTAGCTAATAAATTGAATAAATTGTGTCGGCGTCCGGCGTTTACATACGAAACCGACGGAATTGGTATTTTATTGTTCGACGTTTCGCTTACGCTCGCCTGACATTTAATTATCGATTATTTCGGTCGTTTTATCGTTTGCGATTCGTGGTTGTTTTTTTCGCTTTTAACAAGGTCCGTTAGTGGCGCGATATTAGCGTCGTACTTATAACCGAAAAATCGAAAACGCAACTCCGGAGCGAACCATTTTTTCGGTCAATATCCCCAATGTGAAAACTCTGTAGCTAATAAAATACACGTTCGTTCCGGAGCTGGTTTGTTCCGTTAGGGAAGATTGGATCCGTACCGAAAATAAATGTATGCGTAACATAAAATAAAAATCTATTCGTTCGTTTCGTTTATACACGCGTATATTATAAGAACGCGTACAGTTCGACTTAAACGTACGCGAAACGTACATATTATAACGTTTTCGAAGGTCCAGCAAGATCGTGTTCGGAAATAGAAAAAGAGAAACGAGCCTTTTGTTAATTGTCGGACGAAACAATCCGAGAAGTCCAACAAAACAATACGGACAATTACGAAAAATCGATCCGGGCGTTTCGTTATGATAATAACGCTTCGACAATAAGCCGTATTTATTTCGTAATATCCGAACCGAATAGCTCGTACATAAATCGACTCGGGAACGAATGGCTCGACGGACGAATACCGTGGTTAAGTATATTGTACTCCGGCGCCGTTAATGGGTATAAATGGTGGACCCGAGCTTAAATTGGTTCGAAAAAAAGTTCGTCCCGCTCACATTATTCGGCTTAAACGGGTCGATAATAATATATTTCGCGCGCGGGATTTACAACAGCCGCGGAAATCTTTTCGCGATTCTCGGCGTTTCTATTTTTTTTTTTTTTTTAATTTTATCCCGGCGGCGAAATTGCCGATAATTTTCCAGGCAAGTCACGGAACCTTAAATTATCATATTTCGCGCCGTTCGTGCGTAACGCGATACTCCCGGACCGGAGTTGATATAATCGAAACCCAGACGTCGCGTCGTTTCTGTTTCGTTTTTATAACAATTACGTATTACGACGTTCTACCGACGCTACAATTGCCGACAGACCATCCGTTGTACAATAACAGAAAACGGTCTTTGTCCAAATATTATCGTTAAACGAAAATCAAAAACGTTCTAATCCGAATAAAGTAACTCTCGTATATTTTCGGTACCGGCTTCCGTGTAGGGTCTCAATACGAAATATATTTCTACGATAATCGTCGGTGAAAACTATAACCGATAAAATCGATTTTGTTTTAAAACAGAAATAGCGCCGGCGGTTTGATTTGAATATTTAACGTAAGCGTATATAGAAAAAGCGCGATTTGATTTATAATAAACGTCGAGGGCCGATTTTTTTTTCAAAAAATCACGTAAAACACATTTACGAATAAAAATTACTATGGTTAAATGCGAATAATTTTAATCGTAAAAGTGTTTACATACGTCGGTGTATCGTCCGTGTTTAGCTTTGCACGATTTCGCGTTTATATTCGTCATCGCGTAAATATTTCCGTTTCAAATAGCATCGATACGCCGTATAACGATTACTGTTAAAACCCGTTACCGTTTTCACGTAAATAATTCAAATTAAAAATATATTAGTACAAATAATACAGATAAAAACGTTTAATACGAATACGAAAATAAGTGACGTAATTTTAAAACGACGTTAAACGTACACGTATCAAAACGTCGGCGCGTTCAACGTAGAGTTAAATCCCGCGCGAATAATAAGTTGTCGGAAAAAAAAGACCCTCCCCCCCCAAAAAAAAAAAAAGCGAGTACTCGAATAACGCGATATACGCGCGCCCGGTCGACAACCAATTTCGCCCGGATCACTGGGAAAACACGTGGCCGCCCGGGTTCGTATATTATTGGCCTTCGATTGTCGCGATTTACGCGCAATAACCGCGACACAAACGTGTTTCGTATCCGTATGGTACGTCGACGAAAAGATGTCGTTTCACTGGGCTCGTAAGAAGTGTTGTGGCTCGTTCAAGTATTACACCGAATACGCGCGTCGTACGTTCGACCCGGCCAAGTTCCGTAATCGCGCGACGTGGATTTCGCGAGGTCGGCCCGTTGTCGCTTCGTGTCCCCACACTGCCCATAACGGACCGTTTTTGGATTCTCGGTGTCCAATTCGTAAACCGGAACGCGGTGCGATGGAATAAGTAGCGCGCCCGTTGTATCCGGTGCTACTACGACGTTTACTGCGAGTACGCGCGTAAATATATGCGCGCATTTCCCAGCTGTTTTCGGGAACATGCCGCTTTTGCGTTCGTACCCGGCCCAAATTGATCTTTATACTACTCGACCAACGCGTAACACTCTCTATATTATTTTTACGGGTTTTCCATATCGTACGTGTGTGTGTGTATGTATATACAACCGCGGCGTCGGTACAAATCCTTTTTCCCAATAACGTTATTATCTTTTATATTACGCCGAACACCCGACGCCGCCGCGTTATCACCTACACGATACTCTATATTCACGTCGTAATTTTGTTACGGTTAGGTTCGTGGGCGTGCGTATACACACACGTGTGTGTGAAAGGCTATTCGTTTCGCCGACAATTTTCGTTTCGCCGACACAGGGAAAACGATGGCAAACGGATAGACAGCGCGCTGACATAAAACATCGCGTGTCAACGGCGTCGTCGTCGCGCGTGTTTTTCGACTCGACGCCATTTCCCGCGAAACGAAACTCGCTATTAATCGGCCGGCGTTCCGGTCGCCTTCGGTTCCCGATAAATCACGTCGACACCTGCCTGGGACGGGCGGTATCTCGTTCTGTTCGTATCCACTCGTAACCGTGGTTATGGTCGCGGTGTTCCCTATCGGTGAATCCGCGATCGTTTCTTTCGTCTTTCCGTTCGAAAAAACGTTCGGCGTTTCCCTGGTTATTGCCCTTATCGCTATAATAATAAACGCGTTTAATTCTGACGGTTTCAATCGCCCCATATATATATATATATATATATATATATATACGACCTTTTATATTTCACGTCCGTCTTTTATAAATATCTCGAACACGTTTCGCGTACTTTATTACCATTACGGTGTTTTCAAAAACACAGTATTACCAGCCAGCGTCCCGCCACTCGTCGTTTATTTCTTTTCATCGACGTCTCCGGTACGGTGTGTTGTACACTGCCCGGTTTCTTTTGAAATTACGCCGGTCGTCACGAGCGAGTTGATATTTACCGCGCGTCACATGTTCGGTACCATAAATAAAACAAGTACTCGGAGGGGTCGTGCATTCGAGTAACGTACCGAGCTCTCGGCCGTTCCCCTGGACACAAGCTGCGCTTAACGGAGGTGGGTGAAATTAAAAAAAATAAATAAAAATTTTTCCCCGCGAAATCGTCTCGAACCGTTAACGGTAATAATATTACGCGAAGTATCCGTATATTATTAATTTGCCGGCGTTTTGGACGTGAAGCAATTCACGAACATTATGTCGTCCCACCCGTTCCGTAATTATAACCGACGGTCCCGTAGAAACGTATGGAAAAATAATTATAATCAAAACGGGTTTTCGGTTTTTCGGACGCCAACACGTTCCGATCGGCTATCGAATCGAATAAGTTACGAGGACTTATGTCGGAAATAAAAAATAAAACATCCGCGCGAATCATGGTGCTCGGTACGAAACCCGGTTTTAGTTTTACGCCGTCGTTTTTCGTTTCTACTTTAAGATACGACGTATTCGATTGTCGATTTACAATCGACACAATTCTGACTTTTATCGTAATAATTAGCGGGGCGATTAACAGACGTGTATTCGATTTGTAATAACTCAACAATAAAACGAAAGCAACCGGGATTTGGGGGGGGGGGAAATACTTAATTACCTATACGTAGGTGTTAGGTATGAGCGGAGGATGTATTTAACTTTTAACGAATTATTACGTAATTTTTTTTTTCGAGATCGTGAATTATTTATGAATGTTGTTATTAGTTACCAATCACTTACCCGTCCGGTCTTGTCGATTCGAACGAATTTAAAAAGAAATACCGGTAAAATTAACCGAGAAAAGGTTGGGACGGTGAGTTCGCAACTTCGCCGACAATAAGAACGAGTCGAGACGCAGAAATCCTGGTGCAGAGAACAGCCCTTCTGCAACCTGGTGACTCGTGGCGGGAGTCTGTTGAAGACGAGTGTTGTCTGTCCCCCGGTGGACAGACATATCGTTATCCGGTGATCCACCGACTGATCGACTGGCCAGTAGTAATTTCTGTGTCCTACAGCCGAATCGTCCGGCCATATTATCGCGACGTGATGATATTAAATTTCGTCAAAATCGGCGTATTGTGTCCGGCATTTTTGTGCGTCGATTGTTTTTCGATATTTGTCTAGTAACGTGCCCATCGGCGTGATATATTTTTTTATATAGCCGCGTAATCGTTGCAAACGTTTTGTATAAATAAAATTCTGTGGTTATCGTGGTATGTGACGACTCGGCCCCATTTTTTCGAGCTATACGAGATTATTGTCGATATTTTATTAAAGTATGGTCGGTGTTCCGAGAAGTTCAAGTGTCGTTCTAGCGTTTATTAAAGTGTCATTTTTCGATACATTATTACGTGAAATTACGTCGAAATATGCTTATAGTATTGGTTCCCACAATTATTATACCTATGTATATCGTTACAGATTCTTTCGGTTATGATCTCCGCGTAGACGTACCTAACATATTGAAATAATCCAATACTTCGATATATTCGCCCGTTTTGGTTTTTTTATTTGACACAAAATTCCGTTCGTATTATTTAAAAACAAAAAAATCGGTTTTTATTTCGCGATTAAAATTTCCTCGCGTTATATTATTACATTTTTTCCCTCCGAACTTTAACGTAATTCGCGGCTTTTTGTTTTCCGAGAGCGGATCTTATTACCTGTTATTTCAAAAGTACAGTTATGTTTATTATACGTAAACGAACATTGGGAATACCGCGAAAAAAAATGTTTTTATTTCGTTATTAACGATCTACATATAATATAAATTTATAATTATCGTGTGTTTTTCGCGCATATATTGATCGAAATAAATAATTATAAATATATCGGAAGAAAACCGTTCGTTCCGCTAAATGATTTTAGAATTTTTTATTAGTCCAGAACGGCTTATAGGATTTACGTAATTACGTTTTTATTAGTTTACTTTTGTGTAACGACGTTTATTAATTTTTTTATTTGTTTTCCGGTATGTTCGAAAACGTGTGTATATATATATATGTGGGGCCTTCGCCCTTGCCTAGTATAACTCGGCAACGACCCGGGCAGCTCATCGCACCATGCCGAGCCTTTCCGCTAGCAGCGCGATGAGCTGCTGCCACCTTTCGGCTCCCCACCAACACCGAACCAGTCCCGCTTCCGACCCGCTTGCCGAAACGCGTGCCGCGTGGCCGTCGAAGCTCTCGCGTTCTGTTCTACTTACTAATTATATAATATAATTCGTTTTGACTGTTTCTAATAAACTTTATTATCTATTCGATATTGTTTCGTATTCTTTTACACGTTAACTTTACGAACGATGTGCATGGTGCACGGGCATACAGTCTATAGTTACGCTCACACGGGAATCCCCCGATAAGATCCAAATATATACGTACGAAATATATTCCACAGATTTGTTAAAAAAATACGTACTGTACTATAATCGGTGTGTAATTCATTTTTGCGTAGTGTTATAAAAAATTCGAAAAAAACGTCGATTTTCATTTCAAACTTGGGTTTATCCGTTTGAAAAACCCGATACAAGATGGTCAGTAAATAGTATCGAAGTCAAAAATAAGTTCCGAGGTATGAAATAAATCGGAATTATAATATCAATAACGAAATACTACAAAGGACGAAGGTTTTTTTTTAAATTATTAAAATATTATAGCTTTATCGGTATATTTTTATCTTGAATATTATTTTAATATTTTATATATATTTTAAATCCCGGATTATTCATAAATCACAATCAGAAAATGCTAACTGGCACTCGTTCGGCTGTTGTTTATTTTACAAAAATATTAATAAGTCCGTTTTTGCATTTACGTTTTTATCGCAAATAACAATAATAATATTCATATACATACACATATATATATATATATATATATAAGTGTGTATATATAATAAAAGGGAATTGTAGGTATTTGTACAGTTAACGAATTTCAGACCGTTATTAAATACGGAACGCGTTGGTTAAAGCAAAAATACGTTGGCAGTTCTAACGTAAATAAGAAAACAATAATTTCGTATTTATGAATTATTATTTAAATACGTTCAGCGAGTAATTTAACAATGAATTGATATATATATATTAACGCGTTAATCGCGTTAAATGAAAAATTACGTGAAAAATTACCGTATGGTTCGAAAAAACATTCGACGAGTGTTTCGCGGAAAATATTCCCGTCGTAAATAATATACGAACAGTGAAACTTTACGGAGTATTGAAAAAGTTGCGACTGGTTTATTGTAAAAAAAGAACAAAACAACCAACAACAACAACACCACTAATCTTTTCCCCCGCTATCCACCAGATGACAATATAATGAACAAAAAAAAAAAATTAATTTAAACCATAACATTAAGCTTTTAATAAAACCTTCTAAAGTCTTCACAATTTTATAACAGTTTTCTTCTTTTTTTTTTTTAAAAAAAAAAAAGCAAAAAAGGGAAAAAGAAAAAACCGGAAACTGTAAATATTGCCGCAAACTTTTATACTTACACTCGTCTTTCCATTGTGCGGTTTTATCAATAGATTTGATACTTGCGAAACGTTAACCGCGCTTTTAATAAAAAAAATATTAATATAATGAAAACGTAAAACATACTTAGCTCGTGTAATTAAGTTAAACCATTGTTTAAAAATTCGGTTACAAATCATTGTAAGGGCGGTACGGACCATAGTAGTCGATTGTGACGTAATTTCTTACGTACGTTCTCACGTAAAACATAATGACATCGAATACAATATTGACGTGTTTAAAGAAAGTTCTTGAAGCGATAAAAAACAGTTTACGGCTTAATAATACTCGTAATTCTTTCATTATACCGTCTTAAAAATTATATTCGCTTAAAACACTTTATTATTAATTTTAAAACGTACGTTTTCATAACGAAGTAGCGCGTAAATAAATATGGAAAAAATATCCTATATTCGACATTTCGAAAATCGAACGAATAAAACTAATAAGGAAAATATTTTCGGTCCCGTATAAAAAAAAAATATTTCAGAATCGACGGACTTGTCGTTCGCGCCCGAAAAACACGCGGCAATTTTATCGCTCGATTCTCCAAAACAAAATTACAGCGGTTTTCTTAAACGAATTTCCTTTAACAAACGCGCACTATGTTTCTCGGAATGAAGATATTCGTTTATTACTTTTCGCGTAAATCAAACTTGGTAAATACCTGGGGTATTTCGTCGTTATTTTATGACTGCCTTACGATACACGGAAAGTAATTCGAAATTCGTTTACTACAATATTTTCTTAAATTTTTTCGACAAAACGATAGTGTCCCGTTAGAAAATTTTCATCTAAATGTATAACGCACGGCGTCGATTGTTTTCGTATTCGAGTACTGGAAATGTACGACGGAATTTATTTTCCGTGTCGAAAACACCACCTCGGACGAATATTTCTTATAAAAGCTCGCATTATTACGCGCGATTTAATTTATAGCGAATATTCGTCGTCGTTTACATTTATAATTTAACGTTTAACGAGTTGTCGTCAGGAACCAGCAGTTTGACGCCATTTTCAACCCGTACACGTTATTCGTACGGCCGGTGACAATATTTTAGACGGAAAAAATGCGCCTATATCGGAGTTCGTTGCCGCGTTTAAAGCGCTTATAGGTTCGAACCCTCTTTATCACCGTACACATTAGTATATATATATATATATATACCGATCGATAATATAGAACGTCCTCGGAATGATTTTTGCGTATACGGCGTTGGTTCCATTGTACGTCACACGAATACGAAACTCCGTCTGAATAACCCCCGCTGCATATTCGCGGAACCCACGTCCATTTCGTTCGATTTTCTAAAACGTTACTGACGATTTGCAGTCGCGAGTTCACTAACGGCGCAACGATCGAAATCGTTTTTCCCGAACGAAGTTCGCGGGACGGCGCCACCTTTACCGCTAACGTGGCCCTGCCCGACATACGTCGTCAGAACGTTTAACGCGATTACAACAATCATAACGGGATTAAACGGGAGCGTATATCATATAAATGTATAGGAGTTAATAATTTTGCTCGCGACGGCCGAATGCGTCACGCGTTATCGGATTAGATCAAAAGTTAGACGCGTCTAATTGATCGTAATTGATTTAAGGGCGACGAAAAAACTTCCTCGTCGACCGAACCGTGCGGCTGGGTCGTTTACTTTTCTCATAACGCCCAATTACAAAACGAGCGCGACCGTGTTTGCCGTCGGCGCGTTCGGCGACCGCGCGAATCCGTCCCCGTCCGCCGGTCGGGTGTACAATTGCCGCGGGCGCGGATACCGCCGCGACGCTTTAAAGCGCGCGCGAGGCCACGTAAGCGAATTGCCGAAAAGGCAATCCGCCGCGAGAAAAAGGCTACGAATATCTCGACCCTTTTTCGAACGGCCGCGTCGTACAGCCGCGTACAGAAATACGAAACAGTCGGTGATTTGCGCTTTCGTGTAATTTAAATAATCGCGTGTTTACAAACGTTCGGGGTGAATATCGCGTTAGTGTTTTAATAGTATAACCACGTATAATATGTGGCTAGTAGATTTTTAGGTACGCGAAACAATATAATTGATTGGACAACGCGAAGCGTTTGCGTTTTTGTTCGCCACAGAAGGCCGTAATGCCGCGACTGACACTCTCGGTCGTCGCCAAAATGCGAACACCAAAATCTACCCCACGTAATTGCCCGACGACCGTACACGGAACGCAATCCGCGTGAAATGTCAAAAATCCATTAGAACTTTTCAGGCGCGACAATATCGTCGATCGGCAGCCGCACGCGCTTCCGTTATTGTCGCGCGAACGAGTCACACCGGTGTTTGGGCCCACGGTAAAACCGATCGGGGCTCGAAATCGCGCGGAAAATAGATTGTACCGACGGGATAACACGCGTCACGGTTATCCGAAACCGGCAACAGTGTCGGCAAATCGTGACAGAGACAGTCGCCGTACGAATGGTTAAATACGACCTACTGTCGGACAATGCCGAGTAAAACCGTACCGATACCAAAAAACAAATATGTATGTACGTTAACGGACATTATATGGCGCGGTCGACGTCCGGGGCAGTACGTCCATTAGCTTCCGTGGCTAAACGGCAATTTACCGTGGCGCGTGATGACCGGACAAATCGCGTTACGTGGTCCTCCGTCGACCGCCTAATTCAATTTGCTCGTCCTTTCGGCCCGCGGAAGTCATCCGCAGCGTGCAAAAGACGACACACACGTCGGCCGAGCAGAGCGTCTGCAGGACAGACGCGTTCTCGAACGACAAACAATAATAAAATCCCGACTTTTATTTACGGGCACAAGTGTCCGTGTGTATGCGTGCGCGCGTGCGTTATTTACGGCATCTCGAAACGTAATAACTACAAAAAATACGGCGCGTGAACCAAACAAAATTCCTTCGGTATTATTATTTTTTTTTACTCCGCGTGTTAACTAATCCTTTAACCAATTCGATTTCGTCGAATACTGTTTTCGTTAAAGCATAACGCGGTCCGCGTGCTTTTTTATTCGTAGACGAATGGATCACGTACCGTTTTCGAAACTGCCAAAGACATGATTTGTAATCATAATGGCACAATGAGTTTATTGACGGAAATACTTAACCAATGACGGACAAATAAAAAGATTTCAATAACTCGGTATTGTTAATTCGTAACCAATTATTTACCGGTTGAAATTTGTTTGGCGTTACGCCATTTTTGCGAGAATAATTTTTCGCCCGTGTTGGCCCGCGGAGAAGTGTATTCACGAATATGCGCGTTTAATTCGGCGAAACAATTATAATCGCCGTATAGAATTAAATTGTTTTCGCTCTATGAAAAATCAGTTAACGATAATAATAGTTTACGGGTTCTTTGATCGTAGCGATAAAGCGCTGTTTTTTTAATTTAAATTTTACGTTTACGAAGTTTAATCAATCGCGTAAGATTCGCCATATATTATCCACGAAATGGTTTAATAGCCGCGTACACACCTTACCTACTCGCGTTAACTTATTATTGATCAAAATTAATCTTTCGAAATGCCGCCGAAACGCGATTTTTTAATAATTCTCTAACCGGCGTAGCGAAGGGGACGGTATAAATTATATAATGATCTACCGTACGCTACGGTGTGTAACTCTTGGCGTACATTTTTTACGTTTTTCGCAAAACACTCGGACGGGAAAATTGTGTCCGTCATAAAGCGAACCCGTAATTGTATTTGTTTTTTGTTTTTTTTTTTTTGGCATATACAACGCCGTTATCGTAGATGCAGCGAGAGAGAAACAGACAATTATTTACGCCTCTGCGGAAAACGTCCGTATTTGTTACGGCTATTGTCGGACGTAAATATAAAATACGCTTTATTCGCCGAAACTACGGCGCACATTCTATTAAACGAACAAACAGTAGTCGGCCGCACGAACGCAATTTTTCATAATGAATACGACGACGAATTAATTATGAAAAAACACGCCGCGCTCCGATCGACGGAAATCATATTCGAGTCGTTCGCGTTTTGTTTTCAGATCGGTTGGATGAAAGCGGAAGATCAAACAATATTAACGTTTCACGAGCGCGTCGTGGCTTCCAGCGGCCGTTTCAGCGTTAGTCACGAGAACTACAGGACTTGGTATTTACACATCAGGGACGTGGAAGAGTCCGACAAAGGCTGTTACATGTGTCAAGTGAACACGATCGAAATGCAAAAACAGATAGGCTGCTTGGACGTACTGGGTGAGTGATCCAAATATTACGTACACGAATAAACGTATAAAAAAAACCGTATACGCGCGCGTTCAAACGTTCGTTCGTCTATACTTTTCGCGATTATTTTAATAATAATAATAATAGTATCTGACCCAAACGCGTATACAATGTAAAACGACGGATTATTACAAATATGTATATTTTTGATCGAAATGTGTTTTTAACTACAAAAATCGCACGATCGTTTGACCCGTTGTACATAAGTTCTCTATCAGTCTTGTTCCTGTCCCCTAACAAATTTATAAAAATTACCGACAATCGAACGGGCTAGGTTTCGTATTTACGATAAAAATCGTTTAATATTTTTTTAATAAAGTCGTCCGGAAAAAGACGTTTGTAATTTAACAGCGTTTGACTGTAATACGTGTCGGCTACGCCGTTACGACAAGCGCCGACCTTTTAGACCGGTTTAAAAAACATCCCTACGAAGTTCAAATACCGTTGTAATTATCGTCCTTTTGCCTCGCGCGTAATAACATCGTACGATTTTATAGCGAAATTTCGAAAGACATTTGTACGTCGAATAAGTTCTACGACATTTCGGAACCTGATTCGATCTTAAGTTCGGTACATTGTCACGAAACGATATTACCCGTTCTCGGAATTATCAATTATTTAAAAACGCTGGTTTCTACACGACGTGCGTTACGTCGGATTACGCGGGCAAGTTAAATTATAAATTTGGACTCGTTTACACTTGTAGGATTTGATGTACGAAATGTACATCCACCCGTAAACCGCCGCTCGTAATGATAATAAAAATAACATTATTAACGTTATGTTACGCGTTCGTTCGATTTGAATAATGTATGGCGTTCGATTTCCCGTCAGACATCACTGATATATATATATATATATATATATATTATTATTATTATGGGATAATTGACGACGCGAACTGGTAATGTTCTCGAGCGACTATAATATAAATAAACGATATTTCCCCGCGTGTTCGGTGCCAAAACGTTGGCGGGTATATAATACGCGAGAACGTGAAACACGGTTGCCGCGTGATTTTGTGACTTGAATTCGTCGAGTTATTTCGCGTATTCGCCATTGGCCGCGATAAGAACAAACAGATGGAAATAATCGGCGGCGAGTACGCGTTCGTCCATTGGTTCGTTTCGAACTAGGCAATCGCGCGAACCGTAGAAAATGGTCGCGTTATATTGTCCGGCGACGAACGAGAATAATTACTTTCGATAATACGGGCGTGATAAGGCCGAAACATCTATCGCGGTCCAATCGCGTCGTGTCACCGTATACGAGTGGACAACATTTAACACGATTCGGCCGTCTAAAATTTTCGTAGTTTTTTCCGGAATAATTTTTGCCCATAACTCGCGGCCCCCTCCCGTCCCCGTTTTACAGTTGTTCGCCGCGAAACCAATAAATCGGCCACATAACGGTTGGCCAGTCCGGTTTTTAACTCGACGGTCCACGTACGTACGACGTATGAAATGCGGTTTTTGAATAGAAGGGAGAAAAAAAATCGTTATTTGCCCGAATCGTTCGCGTCGAAAAAATCGTCCGCCCGTTTCAGTACCCGTCTAGG